>VDFB02020183.1:0-44998 GCA_007258455.2 Sequoia sempervirens
TCTTGGTGTAGCAGGAAGCATTCTTCAGTAGCACCAAGCATTGCAGAGGCCGAATATATTGCAGCATGTGTAGCAGCTTGAGAAGCAATGTGGCTCTAGAAGCTCCTTGCAGGATTGTATGGATAATCATTGGAGTCGACTATTATTCATTGTGACAATCAAAGCTGTGTGAAGCTATCTGTCAATCCAGTGTTTCATGATAGAACAAAACATGTTGAGATCAAGTACCATTACATCAGAGATATGGTACTGAGGAAAGCTATTCAGTTGAGATACATTTGCACTAATGATCAGATGGCTGTTATTCTCACCAAGCCTCTCTCCAGAGTGAAGTTTGTGCATTTTCGAGACAAGCTTGAAGTTGTGGAGAATGAAGCCCTTGCTGAGAGGGAGATTCAGCATCAGTGATCTTTTGTGATTTTCTATAATGCATCTTTCTTCGTGACAGAGAAATTTGAGGTGAAAGCCCTTGTTAATGCATTTTTCTCTGAGACGGAGAAATTTGAGGTGAAAGCCCTTGTCCATCTTTGAGACGGAGATGTGGTTCTTTCCACCCTTTGGGAGTAGCCATGGTGGATGTCATGTTGAGAGACTCCATGAGAACATCACGTTGAGAGACTCCGTGATGATTCCCTTGTACTTGTGTTTATCCACCCTCTGGGAGTAGCCATGGTGGACTTCATGTTGAGAGACTCCATGACGACATCACGTTGAGTGACTTCGTGATAGGAATTTGTGCACATGTTCTTTCCACACATGGGAGTAGCCATGGTGGACATCATGTTGAGTGACTCCATGGTGATATCACATTGAGTGACTCTATGATGAGCTCTTTTCCACAAATGGGTGTAGCCATTGTGGATGTCATGTTGAGAGACTCCATGACATGGATATTGAGAAAGGTACCTCCCTAGCTAAGAGGGAGTGTTTATGTGTAGCGGCGAGAGTTCTTTCTCCCACAATTTCTTGGAGAATAAATATTACAAGAGAAAGGTTCCTTTTTCTTCATCATTGAATCTCATCTTTTTGTTAGGTCTTTCTTGTTCTTCTTTTGTGACTGTTCTTTCTTGGTTTTCCCATTCTTCATCATTGAATAGGGCTCCCATTTTGTGGGCTTGACTTCTTTTTCCACATATATGTCCTGGTTGCCATTTTTCTTTACACTTAAGACATAGATTTTTCTTTTTTAGGCAATCTCTTTGATCCCCAGATTCATCTTTACTGCATATATGACTCGGTTCCCACTTTTTATTACAAGAGAAACATAGGTTTTTCCTACTTAGTTCCTCCTTTTTGTCTTTTGAAAGGTTCTTCTTATGCCCATCTTTCTTGTAAGAGAATGACTGATGATTTTTCATGGGTAGATGTATCTTCTAGTGTGATAGCTTTATCAATGGCATCATCGAGAGAGGTGGGTTTTAAGGTACTCACCAATCTCCTAATGGAATCTCTTAATCCTTCAACGAAAAGGTAGGTAAGGCGGTCTTCATCAATCCCTTTAACCCTTACTAAAATTTTCTAGAATTCAAAAATATAGTCTTCAACTGACCCTTGTTGTCTTAAGAGGCTTAATTCTTTGAAGTCCTTTTGAGGGTGTTTCCTATCGAATCTTTTTATAAGTTTTTGTGTGAACTCTTCATATGAAATTTTATTATCATGCCCTTGTGTGAGGGTGCCATGGAGCCACAATTCATGAGCCAAACCCTCAAGATGTAAGATAGCAAATTGTACTGCATCCTCTTCAGTCATGTGAAATGAACCAAACTATATCCCAATTTTTCTGCCCTAAATTTTCAGAATTTTAAAATAAAAACTTTTGAAGATATGAAATTCCAGCACAATAATAAACTGCAAAATAATCTAGTTTTTGCATTTAATCAGAAATAGTTGCAATAATACATCAGCTAGGGCAACTTAAAGATACAAATATATTTTGCAGCAATACAATAGCTACTACAAATTTGACAAACCCTCAGAAATAGCTTGAATTTGAAGCACAAAGTGAGACACCTAAATGATATCTCCAACAAACAATGGGTTTCCGTCCATTGCCTTCAAGCTCGAGGGATTCCATCTAAACACCTGCTGAAAGCCAAAGCTTCCATGAATTCTCCAAGAGAAAATAATAACCAAGCATATACCAAGCATGCTGAAAGTGAGCCCTTGCAACCTTTTTATAAGCTTCTCATAAGAGCTCATTCACTTTTTTAACCAATGTGGGATAAAACATAAACTCCCTTTTTCCCTTTTTGATGACTCATGTATTTTAAAATAAGGGGCCCCTTTTACTATTCATTTTCCCACTTAACTTAGACTCGCATTAATAAAGTTAAATAATTGAATTTAACTTTATAATTTAAACTTTATTAATGCAGAGATGAATTAAACCAATGGAACTAAAATCATTTGATGGTAATACCCAAATTTTCCATTGAAAAGACACTGTCACTGGAGATCACAGCCCGCTTGATGAATTACTATTAACAACATTAATGACTTACTAAAAATAGTAAGTATGCCAAAACTGCCTCCAAACACCCCGGATTGACCTGCAACGAAAATTAACTAGGTCAAAATCCTCAAGATTCCTTAAAATCCTTGGTTAGCCTACGGAACCAAGGAGGAATAGGCTAACAACAACATCATACAATGCAGGCCAGAAAATGGGAGATTACATCATGGGACTAAGATTTAAATAGGTATTTAGTTTTTGTATCCAAGAATAAGTTGAGATTTTACCCGACCCATCAAAGTTTGGTAACGTTAATTTGTTAACCTTTTGTTTGAGATCCTTACTTGGTTGTCTACCCTCTCTTTAGGGTGCCTCAAGTCTCTTGGCTTCTAATAAATTCCTAAAAGATACGATTTCCCTTATGGCGGGGCCTAGTCTTGCATAAGCTGCAACTGTATCTTCAACATTTGTTAAGTGAGGATTGTTTTCTCCTTCCATTAGGGTTTCTTTCCTAGGTAGGAAATTTGGCCTTTAAATCTTTGGGTTTGAGGAAGCATTATTATTATTGTTTTCAGAGTGGTTTGAATTTGTATCTCTACCATGTGAACCATTATTTTTGAGGGTGTTCATGGTGACATTCATGTCTTGTAAAGCTTGAAGTAAGGCTTGACTTATTTTTTCATTTTGCTCTATTAGTGCTTTGGTTTTTCTCACATTGTTTTCCATGAATCTCCTAAGTTCATTCCCCAATTGTTCACCCATAATGTCAATAGACCTATGTCTCCTTCTTTGGTAAGTTTGCATACACTGTTTTCCACAAGGTGGCAGGAAAGTTGCTCTAATACCAATTGTAATGACCCCTTCAGGTCTACTTAGAATTTATCTAGGAACACAAATATACTTAATGAAATAAGAATACTAAATTGAAAGACATTCATTTAGCACAATAAAAATCAAGGTAGCCTTTCTGATTAATCTATTGTTTCTTGCAAATTACTTGTAATAGTGCATTCAATTCATAATTTCTAAGCAAATCAAATAGCTACTGAAACACTCCCAAGTTATTTTCCTTTGATCATCAAATTCATAGGCAAGGCAAGAGAGGTCCACACACTAGGATGCCCTTAGAGTACTCCCTTCTCAGCCCAAGAGTGGCTAAACAACCCCCTTGGCCCCCAATGGCGGACCGTAGTCATCCAATGAGAGTGGTCTACCTCAAAGGGACCCTAGTATCTGCTATCCCCCATGTGCTTCCAACTCTCCTCCCTGATTAATTGATTAAGAAAGAATGATAATTTGGTAGTGGTTGACATATACAATCCATGCAATGCTATAGTACTATAATGTTATTCCTATTGTTATCTGTTTTATAATAGACACGACAATTATCAAACTAGAATCCAAGTTTATATCTATGTACATCAGTACATACCAGACTTGCAGCCATTAACAGTATCTTCCTTTGTAGATCACTAGTTATTTCTTTCTTATTCGATTTGGTATTGCAGCTGTTTGTACTCAGCACCAAATCTCTACAACTGATACCCTTCATCAACATGCGCAAGGAGAGTATTTATTGATTAGAAAGGTTGTGACCAAATAGAGCGACCCCTCCCTCAAAGAAGAGACGTGTCCTTCCAAATATGAGACATTGCTTCTAGAGGGCGCGGCTAGGAAGTCAATTCATAAATGCAAGATAAAACAACTCCTTTGTTTACAATAATATGCCGCTGTTTGAAATTGCTAATCGAGTAATTAGAATTATATATGTTTCTTAATATAATCTGATTCACTTATATAAATGTTAAATTTAATCAAAAGGTAGATTAAGAATAGATGGCGGTAAATATGAATAAATTTTAATAAATGTAGACAAGAATAATCAAAGACGATAAACAAGTATCATCAAGAATATAAGTATTTTTTTATAAAAATGAAGTGAGCATCAATACCATCTAAAATATAAATAATTATAAAAGCGTGATTACATGAAGAGAAAAAGAGGGTCATGACATTTTTACAATAACAGTGTCCAAAATAATGGGCAAGGCTGCCCTTATTTATACACAAACAAGGAGTAGGTAACCCTAAAATCTCCTTGCTTTAAGCTGACTAGACTTGCCAACTCGCAAGATTTATTTATAAAACTAACACAAGACAACTAACTAACCACCTGCTAAAATTAGTTAACTGGTTTAAAAGTAGGGAAAGTTCCAACTATACATTTGATTTTTCTATTTCACAAAGAATGGATAAGCATGAAACAAGAATTGCAAGTTAAACTCAGAAAAGGCATCGAGTTAACTACTACTTTTAGTTCTATTCTTGGAAATCTTCGCTGCCCCAAAAAGGTGACTCATTTTTCTCCAAAATGCGGATTCTCGAAAAAAACCGAGGTTTGGGTTTTGTAGACAATCACGTTTTGAAGAGATCCAGTTCAATCAGATTTTGAAAAAGCTAAGGGCTTCTCGAAAAGGTGCCATAAAAGCATATTTTTGGGAATATAAAATTTCCCAATCTTCAAGAGGAGCAAAAAGTAGATGGACCCAGATCAATGAAAACTAACAAAGCCAACCACTTGTTTTTGAAATGCGATGCCCTAGAAGATTGGACCATAAAAAAATGTGCTTCTGTGCTTCTTAATCTATGTTTTTACTTGAAACTAGTGTTGCAATAAAATACTAGTCTTCGTTTTAGCCAATAGGAAGTTAAGTTATTCATTTATGCTTGATAGTTTACCCTCATTTAAATCTGAAAATCTTGCTGCAAGTCTTGATTGTTGGTAGTTTGGTACTCAGATCCAAGCAAAAAACATAGTGAATTAGATATCTACATTTAATACAAAACTTCATTAAATTCTTGTACAATGTGCATACTTGTAAATTCAATTAATAACTTTAGGTTTTAGGTTTGGTTTAATCTTATGGAGCTTCCCTGTATAATCTGAAGAATGGTTCAACTGTATTTGCTGTTTTATTTTGTGTTGTCTCGAAAGAGACAAATTAAAACGCTAATAGTTTTATAAAACATTTCTGATAAGTGGTTCATGTTGGAGTCCAGGCTGAAATTTAAGATATTACCAACCCATGATTTTATCAGTATAAATTCAAATTTGATCAATTCCATAAGCAACAATTTAATGGTTCCTAAATACTATTAAGAATATTTTACTCAGCAGTCTCAAGATTTATAAGGGATTCAAACCCTCTAATTGAAAAAACCTTTCCTTTGCAATTGTTTTCTTGATTTCTCTTGTAGTCACTCTATGTTGTTTTCTTCAAGTTGATTCATTAATTCAACTTCTTTGTTTAATTTGCTTTGTGTTATACTCCTTGTAGAAACGACAAACTTCAGTGTGTGACTGATAGTTTATATTTGCAACCTGGCAGGTTGCTGTTGTGGGGGTACATTCTGCTAAATTTGACAATGAGAAGGATCTAGATGCAATTCGGAATGCTGTGCTGCGGTACGACATTACTCATCCGGTATGCTTGCCATGCAATTCTATTGGATTTCTGAAATTCATATTGATTCAACTTTTTTAAGGAAATGACTTTTAGATCTGAGAAAATATGTAGGATTCTTTTCTTGTGCCTCTAGATGGTTATGCATTCATGTACTAATCTACTTGTCCTCATCACTGTTTGATGTTGAAAAAGGGAAAAAAAACAGCTTACCATTTTTATTAGTCTGAATGTTTTTTTCTGAAAAATATACATTGTTGAAATAATTTACTATAATAATTTTTGGTTGAAGTTTCCAGGTTTCTTATTTATCAATATATACTGTTAAACATCCTGTAGTGAGGAATGAGAGAGTTCACTTTGACTAGTTTAAAGTACATACATAGAACCATTAGGACTAAGTATACTTTCTAATAATAATCAAAACCATAAATACTATCTGCCATATTGTTTGCTATTTATTGAACTGTGGAAGAATGTCCAGATGGGTGTTTTCATAAAGCTCTATTGGCTCTTAAAGGTAGGTTTTTGAAGGAATTGTTTTCTTATCTTTTTGAAAATGAACAAAGAGGACATTGTAACTGACATCTTCAAAAATAATCTAAAATTGATTTATCAAAAATCAATTCAGTGCTTCATCGTTGCTTGGGGTATTTTACAGTCCTTGTTTGGTTTTGATTTCCATAAATCTCATCAAACAGGCAGTCATACAAAAGGTGGAAAGTGTGAAATAGTACATATTTTGGGATGGCTAGATTTAGATGAGTTAGAGGTAGCCGACGAAGTTAAGAGTGCTAAATCCTCAGGGTTGGATGGTCTCATTATGATTTTTTTTTAGAAAACATAGAAGTGATTGGGCCTGATTAAATAAAAAATAATGCAGGAAGGTCTTTGATGTGAAAGTGGAAGTATTGTCACTCCTGATTGAAATCATCCTCAATTTCGAAAATAAAAACTGTTGGAGTTGGCAGCCAATCACTTTTCTTCATGTTTTATATAATTTTAAGCAAAGCTCTTGTTATGATGGTTGAATTTCTTATTTTCAAGGTGGTCAAGAGAGAGCATGTATTATAAAAGAAGACTATTCTTGATAATCTTATGAATGCCTTGGAGGGCATTGAACAGGCAAAAGGTTCTGGCTAATATTTACTCCTTTGTCCAACTAATAAGACTAATACTGGCATAAATGGACATAAAACACAATGAATACCATATTGAGTAATAGACGTATCGCTTTATTCATATGAAGTTCTTACATATAAATAGACTAGGAATGATCAACTGAGGATCAAATATTTTACTGTGTCTATGAGAATTGAATATAAAGGGGTGCCAATGGTTGTTGGTTAAGACCAAGCTGTTAGGAATTGCCATGATTAATCATGACAACTTATGAAAGCTAAAAAATACTAAAAACCAATTACAAGTTTATTTTACCCAAACAAGTTAATTATTAGGAATGTCATAACCCCCCCACTATTGTTAAAAAAAAAAGTCAGATTCCTAGATAACAAAGAACAAAAATAATTAAATCACTAAATAGTAGGCCAAGAACATCCCTAGAGTTGTTGATGTTTTGCTAGATGGAGCTATTTATTGCTTTTTTTCATTTCCGTCTGGTCCTAGTAGTGGGCTTTTAAGTTGGAAATACTTGATTCACAGACCATAACTCAGACTTGTTCCTGCCTAGGGCTACAACTACTCTTTGTCTAATTCTAGCTATAACTATGAGTTTGTAGCTTTGTCCATTTGGCCTAGTGATCTTTGTATATATAACATTATGAGTTGTTCTGCTAATAGAACCTATGTTACTGGGTTTTTCAAAAACGGACCCCGTGCCCGCTCTTGGAGTGTTTGGGTACGGGAGTGGCTTGGGGAGCCCCTGGGAGTGCCCTAGGAGCGCCTAGGCAGCCCAGGGTTCTTTGTGAGTCCTTCTTGGGCGCTCCCAGGGCATTCCCAGGAACTCCCAGGGCACTCCTAGGGTGCTGCCAGGCAGAAAATGTTAATTTGAATCACTGAAATTAATATGCTTGTGCAAAAATTGTTAATTTCCTATGGTGCGATATTCTATAACAATTTCTAGAAGAAGCATTTGAGTTTCTAGGAGGGTTGCAACCTATCATTGACTGATTTGATGCATCTAAACACCTTTGTTCAACTTATTTGTCAGTTTGTTTAGGCCATACGTATACTGAGTTTGAGCCATATATCAATCAGGATCATCCTTTTTTGTTGCAGCAGTTTGTGATCTGTTTTAGCTTGGGTTTCAAATTAATTTCAAAGGTATTATTTCATTATCAGCTTCTTAAATGTTGCTTGTCAATTTAGTGGATTTATAAAATATTTATTTCAGTATAAACATGGACATTAATCCAATATTGTAATAACTAGAGATGGTTTATCGTCAGATCCCTATTATCATTGGAAGTTTGTAATTGTAACGATCTTCATTTGAATCTTGACTTTAGATATATGATATTTTGAACTATCAATTGGCATTTATCTTTATCACTACCATTGATCAATGATTCAATGATGAATTGATGATTGATGATTGATGAAGTATACTATATTGTACTATCAAATGTATTTACAATTTTGTACATTTTTAATTTTTTTACACATATATATACAGCCGTACCCAAATGTACCGTATTTCAGGAAAAAAATTGCCATATCCGTGTACCCGTATCCTGTACTTGTGGCCGATTCCGTACTAGAACCGACAACTTAGAATAGAACTTACAATCATTCTCTCCCCTTCAGCTAAAGTAGTAGGAATGCAATCTTTGACCTCATTTATTTCTTGCAAGGTTTGAGTGCAATCATAAACTTGACTGATTTTTCCACCCCTACTCTTTGGTGGCTACTTAAAATTGACATAGGTAACTATTTTGATTGTTATTTTGCAATAGCCTGGTGGTAGCTATGATCTTTTTGAATTTTTTTTATTAGTTGTTGCAGACAAATAAATGACTTGAGCCTAGTCAAGGACATGGAGCTTCTCACATACATCTTTTCATACATGAAAGTTGTTTGATTGGTTGTGTTTGGTATAGGATCATACTTATTAACAACTATGTTCATTATTTTCCTTCTATTTATACTCTTTCAACAATCATGTAGTCTTGCTTTCTGACCCATATGGTAGCAGCAATAGAAGTCGGTTGTACAATTTTAGAAAGAGGTTTTTGTTGTCATACGAGAGGAGTTGAGGAGGTAGATTCTATTAATACAATGGAGTGAGGATAAGCATGAAGTTGTATGGTGGTAATAGTAGAGTTTGTGTAGGTTATTTTAGTAGTGGCTATATGGTATGAAATTGTAGAAGTGCAAATGATAGAGTGTAGTTGTACAATGGTATGGAGAGAGTAGGATATCGTATGGTAGTATAGGTTTCAGCAGATTGTGCAATAGAGGAATCACCTAATTTTATGGTGTGTAGAGGAGATTCAGTAGGAGAAAGAGAGGGTTGTATGGTGGTAGCAAAAAACCTTACAATGACAAAAAACATAGGCTTGTCAACAAATGTTGAAGCATGGAGTTTATTCAATCATACATAGAAAAAATATCAAGAGATGGTTCTGTAGTAAATAATTTATTAATTTTCTTTTCTACCCATTTCAACATACCTTTACTTATTATATATTTTCCAATATCCCTTCTATTTTACCTATATGAAAATTTTCATATCGTGTTCAATTTCAAGTTATATGTTGTCTTTTTGTTAAGTAAAAGGTTATGTTTCAAAGCTTTGTCTTGTTTGTCTTAGCCATCTTTCTTCCATATTTTTGTAGGGATAAGGAAGAACTCTCTTGGTAAGGTGAATAATGGAATTCAATTATGAAGTAGTCCTCATTGTTTTCCATCACCTTTCAGCAAGGTTTTTTAGTAAATCAAAAGTTTGAATTTGTAGAGTATAGGCGCTTCCTTGTGAGGATCAAATAGAAATTTTCAACCTAAAAATTGCCTTTTAAGTGATTGAGATATCCCCCTTAGTTTTTTCCCAAATTTTCAAAATAAGTCCAGCACAAACACCATTGATTTCTTAGTTTTTTCCCAAATTTTCAAAATAAGTCCAGCACAAACACCATTGATTAGCGTTAGCTCCAAAGATAATCAGCTTGGAAATTAACCCTCACCAAGAATGTTCACTAAGATCTCAATGTGGGCGAGATGATAGCATATGGTTCTAGGGATCGTGTAATGCCCCGCCACAAAACCCTAGAGGAAGCTGCAATTAACTACTCAAATGTACTAATTTTTTTTTTTTAAGTACAATTAACATGCAAATTCATTACACATTGCCAACAACCTCTAAGGTTACGAGACTGAGATTACTTAAAACCCAAACAAGAAACATGAACTGACATCACATTTAATTACTTAATAAATTAAGAATCCCATACATTCCAAATATGATAAAATTACATCCAAGGCATAAGAGATACCTCATGATTCCAATAATAATAATTTACAATACGATTACACTCTCATTCCCCGAATGAGGTAAATCCAATAACAAGGTTACAAATTACATCTTCCACCTCGATAACAAATGAGAGGTAATAAATTACAAGATCAATTGAAATGAATATAGCATGATAAAAAACTAGATCCTACGAGCTCTCCAACTGGAAATCTAGTCCACACAAACAAGATGACGACCCAACAGATTAAGGTGCACGTTCTACCCAACCATGTGATACCCAAAAGCTCACCCCCCGTGCTTAGGAGATAGTAACAAGGAATCCTATAGAAGACCATCAACCTCTAGACACAGGCTAACTCACCCTGACACAACCAATCACATGAACCATACAACCATAAGAATAACACAAGTACAACTCCAACATCACTGACATAAGTTACAATGCTTCCAGACAACAATGTTCAACTGCACAAAACAACTAACCGACTCACGGTTGTCATAGGAGGAGTGTCATCACAATGGTTGCATGGGTTTCCCTGGCGTATCTTCCTAGGCTCCGACCCCCATATTGGGTTTGCCTGGTAACCTCTTACAATACCTGACCCCAATCATGCAATCCAATGCGGAATCGATTATCTTTCGAAAAGACAAGATAACGATCTTGCCATTCCAGGCCTTCTCGTCTCATCCCAAGTCTTTACTAGCCCTTGCATCCATGAGTGAGGGATTAAATAAGTTAAGTGTTTAAACTACCCTATTTCCTAACATATTTATTTAATTTCACTTATTAGATTAACTTTGCATAAGTTACCTTAACACCACTTTGTGTGTAGGCCCTCATGAAAAGCCACTCCCCTATTAACAACCTAAGGGATCAATTCCACTAACATAGGGTAAACCAGGTGCACATAACCTAAATATAAATACCAACTTAAAACAATGTACAACACAACCTGTTCGTAGAATCAGGTGGCCATACATGATAAAACACCATGTGCACCACCCAAGTTAACTCCAAAGCCAAACAAGTAAACTCAAAATTCAAACTAACTCAAGTTGCAGCCCCACCACAAAGGAGGCACATAACACATAAGCCATTCCTAATCCAAGGAGGCACAAACCATCCCTGTTCGTGAAAACCAGGTGAAACAATAGAATACCTCTATACGTGTTTCCCAAAGCAAAACAATGGTTGACTAACATAACAATGCAACACCAAGAGTTAAATCCCTTCTGGAAGACTTAACAACCCTTCAAAACAAATTCCTCAAAGCGAAAACATACGAAGTGAATATTCAAGAAGGGTGATCAAACAGGAATTAAATCTATATTTGGATTTCTTAAATCCACTTCGATCATTAACATTTAGTAATTTATTGCCTTAATAAAACTGATTTCATAATGTCTCTTTCAGACAAAAGATAAAATTTAAACCCAAATCTTTAATTCCTTAATTGCGTTTAAATAATAATAAAATAAACATTTACTACTTCGATTTAAAACATATCATTTTAAATCAAACTAGCTCAAGTTGCAGCCCCACCACAAAGGAGGCACATACCACATAAGCCATTCCTAATCCAAGGAGGCACAAACCATCCCCGTTCATGAAAATCGGGCGAAACAACAAAATACCTCTATACTTGTTTCCCAAAGCAAAAAACAACGGTTGACTAACATAACAATGCAACCCCAAAAGTTAAATCCCTTCTGGAAGACTTAACAACCCTTCAAAACAAATTCTCCAAAGCGAAAATTGATGAAGTGAACATTCAAGAAGGGTGATCAAACAGGAATTAAATCTATATTTGGATTTCCTAAATCCACTTCGATCATTAACATTCAGTAATTTATTGCTACAATAAAACTGATTTCATAACGTCTCTTTCAAACAAAAGATAAAATTTAAACCCAAATCTTTAATTTCTTAATTGTGTTTAAATAATAATAAAATAAACATTTACTTCTTCGATTTAAAACATATCATTTTAAAATAACTATTTCTCCTTTGCAAAATTAATCATTTTAAAATCTAAGCAAAGCACTACTGAAACGCATGTAATCAATTAAAATAATTAACATCATTTGTAATAAGAAGCCTAAACTAACTATTTGATTTTAACTTTCCTGATTACAATGAATATTAAAACAAAACAATTTCCTAATAACCTCATTCTCCTGTGAAATTAATCTTTGCATCAATAATAAAATCATTATAAAAAAACACTATTATTAAACAAAATATATGCAAAACTATATATATATGAACACTGAATATATAACTATATATATATTTTTATATTTTAAATATATATATATATTTTAAAACAAACTATTTAAATTCCCATTTTCAATTATTTAAAAAAAAAATATATAAAATATATATATACACACTAATGCATATTATATATATATATAAATCATATATGTATAAAAAATTAATAAATTTTTTTATTTAAATATTAATAAAATATATATACATATAATATATATATTATATTATATAATTATTAATAATAAATAAAAAATTTATAAAAAACAAAATTTATAATTATAAAAAAAAACAAACAAACCCAAGTATTGGGCTGCGGCCCCTCCCAATGGGAGAGGCAGGCTGCCCCTCCCAATGGGAGAGGTACGCTGCCCACGCAGCCTCCCCCATATGGGGGTGCGCTGTGTGGGTGGCACTGTTGCCTTGGAGGCAGCAACGCTACCTCCACAGCGCTCCCCCATGGAGGCGACTGTGGGGCAGGGCCCCCCTCCCCTCTATTTAAAACTTAGAAATTTTTTATTTTATTATTTTTTTTTAATACATATTTTATAACAATTTTCCTCTGTTCTGCAATTCTCCAGAACAAAATCTTTTAACAATTTTTTTTTTTTTAAAAAAAAAGAAATATTTCCACAGATTTTTCCCTAGCATAACTTCACTCATCTGCAAATATATCAAATATATATATGTATATATATATATATATATATATATATATAGTAATTTTCATTGCTTTATAGTCAAATTGAACCAATTTTCTGTAGAAAATTTACAATAGAAATAATTTTCAAACACCATTTCATGATATGAATTTCTGGAAATACCCAAATCTTAAAGAGAGGTTTCTAATTTCTTTTTGTTCTTATTTCAATTTCCTATTGTTAAACTTAAGAATTTCAATTGAAAGAGCTTGTTTTTCTACAAGAATTCTAAATTCCTTCATGATTTCCATAGGGTTTTTCAAATTTGTTTGCAAACAAGTTTTCAAATTGAAAAACCAAAATTCCAAAGCATTTAAAACAAGAAGAACCTGCGATCTTGAAGTTTGAAGAAACAATCTGATGCTGACCTTCTTGCCAATTCAAAATTCCAGATCTCTTTCCAAGTCTCCACTTTCAAATCCCAGATTGAATCCAACCAAGAGCAAAACCCTCTTTTCTTTTGCAACCAATTCTCCCCACCAAATTGAAAATTTAATTCCAAAATGAAGTCTTTTTTTTTTTTTGCTCTCATAGAGTTTTTCCCAAATATAGTCAAACCCCCAAAATATCTCCTAGATATTTTCTTTTTTTATTTTTAATTATAAATATCTTTCAACAATAGATATTTTCATGCATTTACAAAATATCTCACTTTTAATAATTTAAAAAAAAAAATTCTTTTTCAAACAAATTTAATTCTTTTAATTTATGGATTTACAAGATATTTGCATTTTAAATACTTTAAAACACAATTAAATTTCAAAATAGATTTAAATCATTTACTTTATTATAAAATTTCCATTTAAAAATGAATTCAAAACTCTTAATAATTTCTTTTCAAATAATTTAACACTTTTAAAATTCCAAAAAGAATAGCTTAATTCAATTTCACACAATTAATTTAATTAATCCATAAAATAAATCTAATCCAAGATTAGATTATTTTATTAATTAAATTAAATTAATTAATAAATTCCATAATATTTCTAACATCATAACCAGATATATTTAATCATCAATTTAACTACACAAGCCATTTATTTACCTTTTCCACTTGCAATTAAATAAAAATCAGGGAGAGATGAACAACAAAGAAACAACTTAACCTGACTAAAACTCGACGACACACTATGACTAGGGTGATGACTTGGCACAAAAAACCTAGCTACTATCTCCCAAAAAAATACCGTTGGCCAATGGACATGCTCAAACCTGTGAAACTAGGTGGAGTTGATGTCATGTACCTATCAACCTGTGAACAAAGAGTATATTGAACATACATATATATAACATAATAAAACACACCGTGAAGAGGAAATCGTAGAATCGTAGGGCGCTCGCAAGCGAGTGATACCATCCCGTTCCCTTCACCAATACAAACTTTCTAACTGACGCATCTAACATCAATAATATAATCAAAAGCATAAAACATCATTAATTCAATATCTGCTACGCTAATTCAAAACATGTCATAAAGATAACATCAGAATAAAATAACATCACACCAAACTATAACATTCACATTGCTCTACAGTTCGCAATCAATTAGTAACCAAGTTCCATAGCCAAAGTACTAGCATAAAACACAACATAAAGGAGAACACTGTTCAATCAAAAGAGAAAAATGGAGGGGTGCTACAGATCATTAGCAATAAAGCGAACTGAAATTACAATGCTAGAAATGAAAGTTTAGGTGGTGAACCGACTGTGAATTCCGCTCTACCACTTATTCAGTGGAGGTAAATTATTACAATTATTTAAACTGAGAACTCAACCACTTATTCAGCAGGAGTAGCAAAACTGAAATAAAGGAAACTTGACCACTTGTTCAACAAGAGTATGAGATACAAAATGAAATATGATAAAGATAAAGAGGCTGATTTAGTACTACTGAAACCAGCTATTACAATGTGCTTTTTACAATGTTTTATCAATGAAATCTGTTCTAACTTCAATACAAAGATTGCACAATATCTCCAATTACAAATGTGAATAAGAACACCCAGGAAATATAAGATGAAATGATAATAACCAAGTCTGATATAGAAAACCAGCAGTATTTATATTCAGACCAGCAAGCTATGCAATCTCCATTATGCTCAAATCTCACACAAATCAACTCAATCACACCCAAACTGAAAGCACATGAATAACTGATGATAGGAACCCCAAACAACAAAGAAAAACCCACTATGATAAAGATAAAGAGGCTGATTTAGTACTACTGAAACCAACTATTACAATGTGATATTTACAATGTTTTATCAATGAAATCTATTCTAACTTCAATACAAAGATTGCACAGTATCTCCAATTACAAATGTGAATAAGAACACCCAGGAAATATAAGATGAAATGATAATAACCAGGTCTGATATAGAAAACCAGCAGTATTGATACTCAGACCAGCAAGCTATGCAATCTCCATTATGCTCAAATCTCACACAAATCAACTCAAATCACACCCAAACTGAAAGCACATGAATAACTGATGATAAGCTCCCCAAACAACAAAGAAAAACCCACTAAAATCTATCACAAAGGAAAGGCACAAATTCCAATGCTTAGCTGCAAGAGGTACGACCTAGGGAAGAGGCCGACCTAGCATATAAATTCAGCCACTTCATTAAAAATTCCGAAACTTGGAGGAGAGGGTCACCCAAAGCATAGGAACACATAAATCAATGAGTTATGAATGAAAACAACCTACAGCCATGTTTGAACCAGCAACCTGGAAATAGACAAAATCGTCAAAAACTTCAAGAATGATGCTCAATCTGCAATCTTTGAATGAGAGGCAGTCTCATACCAGCTAGGTGTTATCTTTCAAACATGAAACTGAATCCTTGCTAGAAGGTATGCATTCCTCAAAGCCATAAGCCTGAAACCATTTTGACAACAATTCGATATGATAAGCAATGGATACCAAATTAACTAGCAAAGGCCTGCTTATATAGAACTTGAGGTGACTCTTCAGGTTCCATCATTTCCCTCCAAAAAGGTGTAACAACCTATCTCTTGCATAAAGTAAAATTTCCATATTTTACATCCTACAAGTATGTAAACGTGTTAACATGACATTGCAATAAAAATTTTCTTTTTCTTTCTTGATAAAACATGTACAAGTTGCCATATTAATTTGCAATAAAGATTTCATTTCAATATAATAATTTCACAAGTACATGAAACAAGAATACATACCTTAACTAACATAGCTCCAATGAGCTTTAGAACAAATAGTAGTAAGAAGGTCCAGGAGTCTGTCCTTTCAAATCTTGGTACATCGACCGCTTATTGTGGAGGAGAAACATCACTCGGGCGCTTTTTCGCCAACCACGGACTTATAATGCGGTCCCCCACACACCTATCGTTAGATAGATGGCCCTCCCTTCGAAGAAGAGATTGGTAGGGTATCTTTTAACGATTTCCAACTAAGCATAGTGCTGTGTTCCTACATAACTAGGTCCTTTGCATACGGCATCTCTTGAACTAGTATGTACTTCGGGATCACAATGAACTGACACTGTAGTCTCAACTATCTCACACCTAAGTGGATGTTGTACATTTCACTACTTTGGCCAAAGTATTCTCATTCAGTACTTCAAATGAAGGTCATCTATCATAAAACTACTCAGGGCCGATTTGCATTAAGGCTTTCTTGCACTACACGTAGGTTAGTCCTTTCGGGGTAGTATGTACCCTAGACATCCTACTTCACACTAATCTACTAGAAATGAAAAGCATAACAAGTAGACTCCAAATCCTCTCCTATTCTAGAAATCAAAATCCTAGGAGTTACATAAGCTTCATTAAGTCAATCTTATTAACTTAAGCTGTGGATTGTACTTGTATCGATGCTATCATTCCCGTCCTAATATTTAGTATCTACTTTCCACACTCTCCTTATATGGAGATCATACTAGTAATGCAATTCACTCAATATGCAACCTTTAACCTTTATACAGTTTGCTTCCTAAGTACAAATAGGTAAAGCAATTCTTAAAACAGCTCGTTCTTTCTTTCACACAGAAATACAGCTATGATTGTCATTCAACCTATGCATTACAGTAAACACATAAATTCCGTTTAAATTAAATAACCAAGAATTGAGTAGATAGAAGAAGAGTATCCCAAGCCTGTTCCCAAAGCTTCCTTCAAGAAGGTGTCTCAGCACTTTGAATGACTGGCAATTCCTCTTCAAATTGCAGACTTCGCTTCTCAGGTTTACTCACAGGTGCCTCTTCTCCTCAATTAAATTTGGTGATTACTCACAGTAATAGAAAACTCACAGCAGAATGGTTGCTCTTAGGCAATATGTAAACTCAAGAAATAGAAGCGACTCTCTTTCTCAAAAATAAGACACTCTTAGCTGTATGAATGCACTTAGGAAATATGAAAACTCAGAGAATATGAAAGACTCTTAGGTAATGTGATTACTCAGAGAAGGAATGCACTCAAAAATTATAAACTCTCAGGAAATATGACTAATTTCGAATTTCCAAAGGTAGTGAAGAAGAATGGTCTGGGCGGCCTTTTATAGAGTCCTCTACTCAACAAAATCCACATTCCTAGGCATGTAAACTTCCAGAACAAAACTTTAAACAATTCCATAATGAAATGTGGCAATCCCCTGAGGTGAATCGACCTCTTGTAGTGACAACAAACTAGGAAAGATTGAAACTCGCACATGGAGGAAAATGATGAAGCGACACCCTTCAGACGTCTTGCATTTAGGTTGTGATTTGCAACAATCTCTTTTGTGAGTTTATTTCAGGAGAAAAGGTCAATACAGTGCGATTTCCACCTTGCCATTTATTTGTAGCTTGAAGAACAACAGCCATCGTTTTTCCTCAGACTAATTCTCTCATCCCGTGCGCTCAGGCGCAATATTACTTCCAACGCAAGCTTCATTTATTTTTTTAACTTTCAAATGTTTGCTAAAGTCCTCCAACACAATATTTCCTCCTTGTAATGTTTTCACGTGATTATTCTCAAAAATGTGTTGCATTTAGAGTGCTTTAATTTGGCCAATGAAATAAATCGTTTTCAATAGTTTTAAATTTCATGTTATCTTGAATCGATTTAAACTCTTCACTTTATGATATTTAAATAAAGTGCCTTTTAAAACTATATTGATTTCCATTCTTTTATTTCAAGAAGTAATATATATATTTATATATTTATTTTATTATATTTAATATATATATAGTATAGTTTTATTTTACATTAATATATATCTATGTATATATATTTAAATTTTATAATTTAAATAAACTTATATACATATGTATATATTTTGTAAAAACTATATTATATATATATTTTATATAATATTAAATATATACCTTTACATATATATATATACATACATATTTAATTGCAAAGTACGTATATTGCGAGCCAGTCAGCATACTTTCAATATACGTACCTATGTATATGAAAATTCCGAGGCAATATCAATATAATATTATTAATATTTACATATATTCATCGGCTTGGTTGTGGGTATGTATACATGTATATTTGCTTGTATATTTTCCTCTATGTATACATATTCATAAATATTTATATGGATGCACTGTAACGAGCATATGCATTTGCTATCATATGTTTGTATCGACATAAATATACTTATGGATACGTGTATATACTATATACATGTATACATGCCCTCCTCCTAACTAGTAACATAATTTCATAAACAGTTACTATTAAAATAATGTTTATTATTTATTTATTAATGCTCAATATTGTAAATTATTGTAATTTAGTGATAAGATCGTCTCTGATCTTATCTAGAGTTTCTTTTTAGAAACTTTCCGTTTTTTGTAAATCTTGTAAACTATTTATTGACCACAGATTGACCAGAAAAGTACAAACCCTAATTTTCAAACTTGGCCAAAATTTCATGTTTAAGCTCAATGGCGGGTACGTCCCCCGAAAGGCAGACCATAGAAAAGAGACAGACAGATAGAGAGACAAAAACCAAAGCCAAAAGACCAGAATGGAGCAAAAATTAGGGGTCCTCATTTTGAATGGGGCGATGTGTGAAAAGGTCACAACAAGTCCTCCAACTTGGTCGACAAGGTTGGTGTATGCTTCGTTGGGGAGTGGTAGGTGTTGTGCTATTTCTTCCCACTCTCCTTTCGTGCACTCTCTTGTCATGAAAGTTCTCTTTCTCTCTCGACTATAACTTCTACTTATGCTTTGGCTTTTGCTCTTGGGTGGACTCAATCTTTTTCATAGAAACCCTTCGCCTTCTTCAACTTCACCCCTTAGTTGTCTCCTTCATACTCTTTGTTCGATGATCCTTAAATATTTCCTGATCTCTTGATCTTGATCATGTTGTGGTTTGTTCCAACTTCCTGCCTTTATTGGGGTCTAATGGCATGAATCTCTCAAATCTGACCCAATTTCTTTAAGGCAACGGCGTCAAATGTTTGCTGCTCTATCTAATAAATTAAATACATGAATTAATAATAGAGATGACAATGCATACTGGATACATGCATAAAATATATCTTTATTCACTAATGAAATCATTATAAAAGAACAAAGATGGTCTAACAAGGACCAGTGTCGATCCGACTAGATCATACTACTCTCTTTGACAATACACAATGTATTTAAAGGACTCGATGGTTGCCAAGAAGAACACAACTGTCAACCGACTGATGCTTATAACTACTCAAAGCCAACAACCAATTAATACAAACAATTAGTACATAGTCGGATAACTAATATTACTGAATCATAATAATAAACATTGTATGTAACATAGTTGGAAAACTCGGACTCGCCGCGGACTTGGCAGCCCAAAAATATGACTAGGACTCGGGACTCGGCACGGACTCCGGAAAAGACTCGGCAAAAAAAAAAAAACCATAGTTTTACAAAAAAACAAGAACAAATTAATGCATTTAGAGAACAAATTCCATTTAGAGATTATAAGAGCCTAATTTGATTATGAAACACTCATAATTCAAAGATTACACATGTCATATGATCATCAAACACTTAATAATTGAAATTTCATCATTCATAGTCATCAAATACTCATAGTTTCAATGTATAAAAGCACCATAAGTTTATAAATGTTTACATTTAATCATGTCAAAAAGAGGAAAACATTAACAATCGCATGTAATCTACATCTTCCTCTTTCCCCTCCCAATGGTACTCAATTTTGGAGGCCTAGAACTAGAAGTTGCTCGTGCTATAGTATCCAAACAAGGACTAGGAGATCGAGCAGGGGAAACATGATATTCAAATGTGTCTTCATCATCCTCCATGGCATCCAATCTTGCTGCTTCTTCTTCTGCTGCTGATCTCTCTAATTCAGCAAGATCCTCATCAGTAAGGAAGACATTAGCCTCATCATTTTGTTCATCAATAGTCCATTCACCATATGGATCAATGTCATCCAAGTCGATGGACTCGTGTGAAACACCCTCCACCTTTCTAGTTCGAAGGTGAAGGTTGTACAGAACAAAAACTAAATCATTTAGGCGTTGCTGAGTCAACCTATTCCTCTTCTTTGTGTGAATGTTCTCAAATAAACTCCAATTAGGTTCAAACCCAGAAGCACTGCATGGCTGTGACAAGACACAGATGGCTAGCTTTTGAAGATTTGGTGTGCTAGCACCATAGTTCTCCCACCATAGATCTACAAAAACATGTTTAAAAAATATAAGTATTAAGAAATAAGAATAAAGTAAACAATCTATATGTGAGAATCAAGTTTCTAATTTCATTTTTTACCTGGTTGTTGTTTTCCTCTCCTTTCAATTGCTTGCTGGGAAGAAAAGAGTCTCCCCTCTGCACCCTTGTAGACCTTGAATAGATAAAAGAAAAAGTAAATCAAATATAGAAAATTCATAGATAGTCAAGGCTCAACATTGCAAATTCATAAATAAGATGTAACAAATCACACCTCCAACTCATAAAGCACTTTATCTCTCGGCTCACGATTAGGCACCATCCTATCAATGCATATGACAAGACCTTCCATGACCTCCTCATCCACCTTCAATGTGTCCGAGAAGTAGAACTTCGGATTCAAGAAGTAGGAAAAGGCATGAATCGGCTGGTGGAGTTGGTGTGTCCATCTCCCATCAATGATGCGCCATATGATTTCATATTTCCTTTTGTTTCCGCCATAGTAACGTGATATGGCCTCTTTGGCCCTATCCATGGCCTCATAGATGAAACCCATTGGCATGCCATCTCCATCCACCATACGAAGAACCCTCACCAAAGGTTTTGTCACCTAAAAAAATGAAAACAAATGTTAAATCATAACAAAATTAACCCCTCAAAAAATAAAAACAACAAATAGATTATCATGTATAAATTCTTTTTGTGTGATTGCTACTTACCTCCATCAACTCCTCTCCATTTTTGATGAATGTCTCATCAAAAACTATGGCAACAATCCTCTCCCCTTCAGGTCTATTGGAAAATGAGGACTCCTTCCAAGCATCGGACACGAACATTTGCTTGAGATGACCAATGGCATCAAGAATGCTTTGCAATGTGAGGAAGTGGCTAGCAAGTCGTGTCACTCTAGGTCGCACAATGTAATGTCCCCTTCTCAAATGTGATTGTTTCAGTTGACCGTTGGCCTATTGCGGAGACCCGTAGGCTACTTGGATGGTGAAATTAGGATTTCCTAATTTTGAGGAGGTTGTTGCTTGAAGTTCGGAAATTGGATTGCGGATTCTTTCTGGGTTTTTAGAGAGCTTCGTAGTGGTATGGTCAGTTTGGTGTTTCAAGCAACTTCATGAATTTACTATTTTTAGTAAATTCTATTTTTGGCAAGTGGACAGGAGGGGTTCAGTTCAGTTGGTCTTCTTCTTCAGTTGGTTCAGTTGGCACTTTTGTTTTTGACCCTTGGGTGTTTTCTATGGAGAGAAGTATTTTCACATTATAATATTATATTTTAATATTATAACACCCCCTTGCCTAGCATTACAACTTTATGTTGTTTTTAAAAAGGGGACTTAATGGGTCAATGCTTCATTGTGAGATAAATTATATTTTGAAGTCAAAATTATGGGGTTAAGTGAAATGGACGCCTACTTGTGGAGAGAGTGATTTTTATAAAAAAGTGAAATATTTTATTGAAGGAAATAGAACGCCACCTTTTGGAGGGAAAAATGTGAATTCAAAATTAGGGTTTGGGCGCCCTTCTTGAAGCTTCTAGAAGGCTCTCTTCATGTCTTTATATTCAGGCCTCAGCTCTTCATTTGGGATCTTTTGTCTACCATATCGTTATGCTACTGGATTGTCTTCAGGCACTCGCTTCGAGGAAAGCACACCTCCTAGCAATGGGCTCATTTTCTTGCTTGAAAGATAGCAACTAGTTGAGAGATATCTTGTAATAGGTTTGTCTTGCATTTCAGTTTAGTAGTTTGCATTTTGAAGTTCTAGTTTGCATTTTCTGTTCATTTCTGGAGTTGCTGAATATCATTGAAGAATGTAAGAATTGCTCATAGTTTTTGAAATAAAATTAATATTGTTCTGGGCATTGAAGTAATCCCTTTCCCTATGCTGGGCGACCAATCTAGCAAAGTTTGAGATTTTATAATGCTCATTTGAATTTTTAAAAGAAAATCGCCCCTTTAAGAGGGCCGTACCATTCTGGGTATAGCTTTGGGTCTGTGTAAAAATTAATGGAGTTCTTTTGGTGAGGTTTAAGCATTTAATTTGGGGCGCCATCATCCCTAGAGCAATCTGCACTTGGTTTCATGTCATTAGGATGAGTATTGAGCAAGATATAAGCATTTGAGTGGGTTGCTGAGTTGCTGGTCTGTCATATCAGTCCTAGATGAGTGCATACTTGTGTGAAATCTGAGTTTAGAGAGGTTGGTTATGCATTGTGAAAGTCTTCTAGGTTATTGCAGCATTGAAGAACTTGAAAAATTGGGCTCTGACAAAGCATTCTGATATATTGTAAGCTGTTTAGTAGTACTAACAGCAATTCTCTTCTCTATCTTTTATTTTATCTATTGTACTACCCACTGAATAAGTGGAAGAGGCTGGCTTGCCCCCTATTTACTTTCAGTCAGTAGTTATAGGGACCCTCTGACCATATGCTTGCCATCATTCGGCGCCATTCTTGGTTAGGGTTATTTTAGCTCATCATGCATTGATCCTCTGACCATATGCTCGCCATCACTAGGCGCCATTCTTGGTTAGAGTTCCTTTCCAGCTTTGCATCTGCATTCAGATCCTCTGACCAATGCTCACACCTTGCCCACTTCCGGATCCTGGTGTACATTCTGGTTAGAGTTGCTTTCCGCATCGTTTTGGTTTAGTGCTAACCTTAATTGGTGCGTGTTGATTGTAATTGGTAATTGAAAAAAAAAAAAAAAATTGGTCCGGTTCTTTACAGTGGTATGAGAGCCATGATTCTGCCAATCTGTGCCCTACAGTGATTCAGTTGTCAGATGAGTGACAGTGATTGCAGATATTTCACCAAAAGTCAGGCCAGAAGACAACAGACACAGTTTCCGCCAGTGCCAAAAGTAGATACTTTTTCAGAGGCTTTGAGAGAAATAGGAAGAGTAGTAGATATTGGTAAGACAGTTGTGAACATGTCAGACAATCTTAAGCAAGCCATGGATGAAAGAGATGAAAGAATGGAAAAGAAGTTTGAGGGGATGATTGAAATGATGTCACGGTTACTTGCACGAATGGACCAGCAAACTCCTCAGAATCTTATTCCTAATCAAAATCATGCTACAGGAGAAAATAGTGGAGTCAATGGGAACAATGGTAATGGAGGGAGTAGAAACTATTGGTCAGCATGAGGCCACCTCTAGAGGATCAACCTCTAGGCCACTCTTTCCTACATTCACTCAAAAGGAGGGTCCGCCTGTTGAAGTTGCCATCCCTTTTGCAGATGATGCCCGACAAGCCTACTTGGAGTATGTAAAGAACCGGACCAAATTTTTTCCGATTTTTGAATGCAATTACAACAACATACAGAAGGCACCAGTTAGGGTTAGATAAATCAAATCGGCAGTTACAATATAACTCTTTGTCAAGAATGCACACTCAATCTCAACAAGAGAGAGGCTGTCATATGGCAAGAGGATCGTCAGTACAATAAATCAGAACTGCAACTGAAAGTAACTCAACACCAAGTATGTGCTACTCAAACCAGGATGGAATGAGGCGACCATATGATGGAGATTTAAAGAAATACAAATGCAACTTCGAAATAAACTCAACACCCAGAATGTGCTTTCAAACCCGGAGTGGGAATGGAGCTACCATAGGGTGGAGATGTACGATATTACAATGCAAATCATAGTAAATAGGCGGCACGCCAGCCTCTTCCACTTATTCAGTGGGCAATTACAAACATGATAAGCAAAACTGAGAGAAATGCTGACAGTACTACTGTTCAGCTTACAATGAGAAGTAGAATGCCTGCAAAATCAAAGATTTAAGCTCTACAAGTTGCTGCAATAGTAAAGATGTCATCCACTAGGTCAATAGTGAATTCCTAACACCCGTCCTTCGCTAATATGCAATTTTCTCAAGTCTGATCTGATAGACCAGCAACATGAATTACAGAACCAGCAATACATAAACTCAATGAAAAGCTCACAACTCACTCATTTCTCACTCAAATTACCTTAAAACTGATGCAAAATACTCTTAAAATGATGGCGCCTAGTTTAGTTATGAAAAAGGGCAGCTAAAAGTGGCTATTAATTAATGGCACGGATCCCAAAGCACTCCAGAAAGGGCGCCCTACAAGGAATGACGAATTTGCTTTATAAAATCATAAACTTCGTATTAAAATCTGCAAATATTCATGAAGGGCCTCTTCCAACAGAGAAAACCAATGAGACAATACCCAGAACAACTCTTTTTGTATTTTTTGATTTATGAGTGAAACTATAGATTCAGCCCTGTTATCAACAACTCCAGAAAATGACATAAAATGCAATAAACTGAACTACATAAGTAAACCCAAACTACAAATGCAAACCTCACTACAAAATGTCACTCAAACAAGCAAACCTCTCCACTAGGTGCTATCTCTCAAGCACGAAGTCGAGCCAAGGCTAGGAGGCATTCATTCCTCGAAGCAATCCTATTACCATTTCGGCAGCATAACATTATAGAAGTCATAAGATACTGAAATGAAGGCCCAAGGCTTCCTTATATAATTTTGAGAAGACCCTCCAGAAGCTTCTAGAAAAGAAACCCTAATTTTCAAATTGAATTGTCTTCTTTTCCCTCCAATTTGGGCGCCCCCTTTCTCAAGATTTAATTTTACTTTATTTTAAAATCTTCACTCCATAAAATGGGCGTCCTTTTCTCCAAGTAATATTTTGAACTTTAATATATAATAATTCACCTCAATGAGGCGTCCACCCATAAAGACCACCTTTTAAAACAACTTAAAGTTCAATCACTAGGCTAAGGGGGGGTCAACAGTAAAATATAACATTTAAATATGACTTTATTTAAATAATTTGACTTATCTCTCCAAATGCGCCCCAAAGCCAAAAATGAACAAGCCAACTGAACTGACTGAAGAAGAAAGCCGACTACACTGGAAACTGCATGATCACTGCCAAAAATAGAATTTACTAAAAATAGTAAATTCGGAAAGTCGCTCGGATCAAACTGCATGCGACACCATTGCGAAGCTTTCTGAAAACCCAGAAAGAATCCGCACTCCAAAATCCCAAACTCTGAGATGTAGCCGTCATGACTCATAACTTACTAAAAATAGTAAGTTCGGAAATGTTGCTCGATGCAGTTGCAAGTCATACCTCTGCAAAGCACTCTGAAAACCCAGAAGGAATCTAGAATCCAAACAACCAAACTCCAACAAGCAAAACCCTGAATCATCAAGAGAACCCATCAAACAGCCGGAAACCCTAATTCTGCCACTGACCAGCCGACAGCACACTGGGAATAGGCTACCAATCACTGAAAAGTGAAGTGCTAAAAACGGGGACATTACAGAGTATACCACCTTACCCCCTGATCTCAGAGACCAATGGTCATTTGATCAATTCTTGAACCAAAGAAATAGAAGGAACGTAGGAAGAATTGATAATAGAGCTCCAATGGCTCTTAGGACTGATTTCCAGCAAGCCCTTAGGAAGGTGTCCTTGGCTCACTTCGATGGAAGTGGTATGTGTTCAGCAAGATCGTGGGTTCAAAAGCTTGACAATTACCTTTCACTTCGTCCCATGCCAGAAGAAGATGCCATCAAGTTTGCAACACTACATTTGGAGGGGTTGCCCATGAGTGGTGGTACCATGGTTTGGTCACACTTGGCCACAACCTCATTCGAACCTACGATGAATTGACCAATAAGCTGATTGATAGGTTCGACACTAAGGATTCTGAAGTGAAATTTCATGAGTTTGCACAATTGAAGCAGCATGGCTCCTTGGATTCTTACATAGCTGATTTCCAAAGGCTTTCCGTGATGGTGCCTAACATCACTGAAAGAAGATTGGTTGTATTGTTTTCTGAAGGATTGGTTGAGCCCTTGAAAGGGTGGGTTAAAGCCTTTGATCCACCAAGTCTCGAAGAAGCCATCAAAAAGTCTCAAAGTATGGAGTTATCAGCCCCTAGGCCTAAATTTCCGCCAAAGCCCTTTGGTCACAAGAAGGATAAGAGGCATTTTTCAAATCAGCACAAGAAGTTTCCACCCAAGTTGACTGAAGAGCAACGTGAACAGCTTAGAAAAGAGGGCAAGTGTTATACCTGTTTGGAGCCTTGGGTTAAGGGTCATAGATGTCCTGGAAGAGGGCGTTCTAATCAAATGGGGGCTTATTCTGATTATGGATTAGAATCTGATATGTTTGATCAGTAGTCTTATTTTGGGGACAGCAAGGAAGAAAGAGCTCCAGAAGAGTCCGATCATGAGCAAGGAGTTGGGGGTCCTATTGCCCAACTCTCTAGTTTCCAAAAGAACGAATCATTCAAGGTTCGTGGTGGGATTGGAGGTCATCGTATTGTTGCCTTAATTGATACTGGGGCAACACATAACTTCATTGATGGAGTGGTTGCAAAGAGAGGTCTCAAAAAAGAAGAATTTGAAGGATTCAAAGTCATGGTGGCTGATGGGTTTCATATTTCATGCAATCAAAGAGTTCCTAACATGTCTATGCAGTTAGGCAACTATGAAGTCGAAGATGACTTCTATGTGGTTACTATTGGAGACACGGATGCAGTACTCAGTATTCAATGGTTACGCTCACTTGGTGAAATCTCTCTCAATTTGCAAACAATGGAGCTCAAGTTCCAATCTGATGGAAAGAGGGTGGTGTTAAGAGGAATGTCCAATGGAGGTCCTCGAATTGTTTCATTTAAAAGAATGGAGAGGCTGATTCGGCACGATCAAGTTGAGTGGGCTGCGGAATGCATGGTTCTTCCAGCTAGTCCAGTTGAGACAAAGAGGGACTATCCTCCAGATATTCCTTCTATACTTACCAAGAGGAGTAAGGTGTTTGCTGATTTACCTCCTGGGCCGCCTCCTGAAAGAGGAGTTGAGCATGTTATTGAACTCAAAGAAGGGGCCAAGCCAGTCATCACAACACCATATCAGTATCCTAAGAAGCAGAAGGATGAGATCGATAAAAACATAAAAGAACTCTTCAAGATGGGTTTCATTTGTCCAAGCAAGAGTCCCTTTGCTTCAGCAGTAGTTCTTGTGAAGAAGGATGGGACCATCCGCATGTATGCAGATTATCGTGCCTTGAATCAAAGCACAATAAAGAATCGGTATCCTATTCCTCGAATTGATGAGCTACATGGTGCCAAGTTCTTTTCAAAAATTGATTTGAGGTCGGGTTACTATCAAATCCGGATGAGAGGTTCAGATGTTGAGAAGACGGCATTCAGATGCCACTATGGACATTTCGAGTTTCTAGTCATGCCTTTTGGGTTGACTAATGCTCCAACCACTTTCCAGTCTTGTATGAACAGAGTTTTCCAGAAACAGTTGAGGAACTTTGTGTTGATCTTTTTTGATGATATTCTCATCTTCAGCAAGACATGGGAAGAACATCTCAAGCACTTGGAGGAAGTGCTTAGGATTCTTGAATCAGAGAGTTTATTTGCCAAAGAGTCCAAATGTGAATTTGGAATGAAAGAGCTGCTCTATCTTGGTCATATAATCAGCGCTGATGGAGTGAAGGTTGATCCTGAAAAGATCAAGGCAATAGTTGATTGGCCACCTCCAGAGAACTTGACTCATTTGAAGGGATTCTTGAGTCTTTGTGGCTTCTACAAAAGGTTCGTGAAGGGCTACTCTTAAAGTGCTGATCCCCTTACTGACCTCACTAAAAAGGGGGCTTTCATGTGGTCAGAAAATGCTCAAAGTGTTTTTGATAAGTTCAAGAAAATCACGAGTTCTTGTCCAGTGTTGGCTATACCCGATTTCTCCAAGCCTTTCGAGTTACAATGTGATGCATCCGGAGAAGGTGTTGGGGCTGTTTTGATGCAAGAAAAACATCCAATTGTGTTCGAAAGTAGGAAGCTAAGGGGTGTTGAAAGGACCTATTCTATCTATGACAAAGAAATGTTTGCAATCATGCATGCATTAGCCAAGTTTAGACAATATCTGGTGGGGAGCAAATTCGTGGTCAAGACTGATCACAATAGTCTCAAGCACTTCATGCATCAAAAGGACTTGAATGAAAGACAACAAAAGTGGGTGAGTAAGCTTCAAGCTTACGATTTTGACATTGAGTATGTCAAAGGCAAGAACAACATTGTGGCAGATGCTTTATCAAGGAGGCCTCATTTGAGCTCATTGTGTGAGCTTACTGCTGATTGGAAGGAGATGTTGCTTGCTGATTATGCCAAAAATCAGTTTGCAACCAACATCATTGAAGGTACTTTCCATGACGAAAGGTACAAGGTGGTGGATGGATTGATACACTACAAGGGAAAGATCTTTTTGGTAGCTGATTCTAAGCTCAAAAGGAAGATTTTGATGACTTTCCATGACATCCCACTTGCTGGTCATCAAGGCTACTTCAAAACATATAGGCAGATTCGAGAGAGGTTTTCTTGGAAGGGGCTGAAAGAGGAATGTAATGTCCCCATTTTTAGCTCTACAGTTTGCAGTGATTGATAGTCTATTCCCGGTTTGTTGTCGACTAGTTAGAGGCAGAATTAGGGTTTCTGACTACTTGATAGTCCCTTTTGAAGATTTAGGGGTTTGCGTGTTAGAGTTCAGCTGTTTGGTTTCTGGATTCCTTTAGGGTTTTTAGAGAACTTCGCAGAGGTATGACATGCAGCTACGTCGAGCAACTTTTTCGGACTTACTATTTTTAGTAAGTTATTACGGCTACAGCTTGGAGTCGGGGATTTTGGATTGCGGATTCTTTCTAGGTTTTTAGAAAGCTTCGCAATGGTGTCGCATGCACTTTGATCTGAGCAATTTTCTGAATTTACTATTTTTAGTAAATTCTATTTTTAGCAGTGGTCCAGTCAGCATCAGCTCAGCAAGCTTTCCTCTTTTGGCAGTTCAGTTGGTAATATTGATTTTGGCTTTAAGGTGCTCATTTTGGAGAGATAAGTTATTTTAAATTAATAATGTTTTATTTTCATCTTATGACCCCTTGGTCTAGTGTTACAACTTTAAGTTGTTTTAAAAAGGGGGACTTTGAGGGTGGTCATCTCATGGGGAATTATTTTGATATTTCTAAAGTCAAAAATGCACAAGGAGAAAGGTATGCCAACTTTGTTGAGGAGATAAATTTTAAATAAAAGTCAAAATTAGCTTTGAAAGTGGGACGCCTATGCTTGGAGGGAAATTGAAGTCAATTTCAAATTGGAATTAGGGCGCACTTTCTAAAAGTTTTTGGAGATTCCTTGTTGAGCTTATAAATGGAGACCTCTTCTCTTCATTTCATCATCTTATGTCTTGAGTAAAGTTATGCTGTCGGAATGGTATTTGGATTGCTTCGAGGAATGAATGCCTCCTAGCCTTGGCTCGACTTCTTGCTTGAAAGACAACAACTAGTGGAGAGTTAGATTGTAGTTGAGTGAAATTTGTAGTGAGATTTTGCATTGTAGAAGTTGTTTTGCATTTGTAGTTCAGTTTCTTACATTTTAATCAAAATCTGGAGTTGCTGATTTTGTATTGCAGATTGAAGTTTATACTCATAAGTCTTTGGGCAAATTTATTTTGGTTCTGGGTAGTTTACCCATGCATTTGCTAGCCTTGGGCGCCCCTCTATGCCAAGTTGCAGATTTTTTAGAGGTGTCTTGGATTTTATCTTGTTGGTAGAACATTTCTTGAGGCTGTACCATTCTGTTTTGCCTGGCAAGTGTTTAGAAAAAAAAATACTTCAATTTGTCAACTGTTTCTTTGTCTAGTCTTCATTGTCATCATCCTAGCTTTCGTTTGCATCAAGTCTCATGTCATTTTGGCAAGTATTGAGTGAGTTGTGAGCATTTTAGTGGATTCTAGAGTTGCTGGTTATGCATATTAAGTTGCTGTTCTGTCATATCAGCTTGCATAAAGTCTATCTTTTGAGTTGGGTTTGAGTTGAAAGTCTTTGTGATCATTGAGGAGACATTATACTATATTGCAGCATGGTTAGACTTTCTTATTCTATGTATTTGGCAGGCAAATCTCTAATTATTATAAGCTGAACAGTAGTACTGTCAGCAATCTTACTTCTCTCTTATTTCATTGTAATACCCGCTGGATAAGTGGAAGAGGTTGGCTTGCCGCCTATTTACTTTGATTTGCATTGTAATATCTTACATCTCCGCCCTATGGTAGCTCCATTCCCACTCCAGGTTTGAAAGCACATTCTGGGTGTTGAGTTTACTTTCAACATAATAGAAGATAGGGATCCTCTACCCATATGCTCGTCGTCATTCGGCGCATTCTTGGTTAGAGTTCTTTATTCAGCATTGCTTTGAGATCCTCTGACCATATGCTCGTCGTCATCTGGCGCATTCTTGGTTAGAGTTGTATTCCGCATCATTTTGGTTTAAGTGCTAACCCTAACGGGTGTATGTTGTTTGTAATCACTTTAAAAATTTAAAAAAATTTGGCTCAAAATATTTCAAAGAAGTCCAACGCTACATTAAGGAGTGTCCCACTTGTTAGATGAACAAAAATGAGCATTCACTTCCAGCTGGTCTGTTGCAACCTCTTCCCATTCCTAACCAAAAATGGGAAAGCATATCAATGGACTTCATCATAGGGTTGCCAAAGCCTCAAGGCAAATATTGTATCTATGTTGTAGTGGACAAATTGACCAAGTTTGCTCACTTTTTTGCCATCACTAGCACATTTTCAGCAGCTCAAGTTGCAGATTTGTTTTTCCATGAAGTGTTTAGATTGCATGGGTTGCCAAAAAACATTGTGAGTGATAGGGACAGGAAGTTCCTAAGCACCTTTTGGCAAAAGGTTTTTAGGATGAGTGGTACAGTGCTTACTTCTAGCACTAGTTATCACCCTCAAACTGATGGTCAAACCTGTTGTACCCCAAAATTAAAATTTTTGTTACACTTAGATATTTTGAAGAAATGAGTAAAAGTCTTGTTAAATCAGTCAAAAAGGTCAAAATTTGGGTGTGCATGTCTTGCATGAGGGGTTAAAAGCATAAAATTTTCAAATTGACGATCTGGGCTGCTTTACAACCTACAAAACCCAGATCTTAGTTTTTCATCCCCGAATTTTAGGAAAACTGCTATTTTTAGAAATTTTCTAAAATTAGTAACGTTTTCTGGGTTTTTTTTCGAAACGGATACTGGCAAAACTTTCTAAAAATAGAAAGTTTGTCCGCTAGGGTCCAAACTAATTTTGATTGGCTCAAAATACGTCTACATCAGGCTAGTGCAGTCAGAATCTCAAAATAATCAGTTTTGTCCTAGTGGGTCTACTCTGCTTTTTCAGAAGCATATCAGGAGTTCCGAGGTCATCAATGGAGGTCAGTCGGCTGCCAGGTGTCAGATTCAATGATCAAGCATCGAACAAAAGATGAAACAATGAACACGCATGTTGAACGAGGAAAAAGATGAAAACAGTGAAATTTTGACTAAGTCTGCTTGACTTGGGCGCCCTAGGTGAAGAAGGGCGCCCATCTTTTTAGGGCATTAAATGACAAAATTAGGGATTGAGCTCTCAGTCAAAGTTATTCAGAGTCCTTCCAGCTCCACAGCAAGTCCGGCGATGCAGTCAACAGATCATCCAGTCACCCGGAATTCGAGATCAAACGAAGCAGTTTCAAACAACAGACAAAGTGAAAATTGTGAAAATGTCAAAAAAGTTTCTAAGTTTGGGAACTTTCAGTGCCCCTGGTGCCCAGGGGCGCCTAGCTTTTTAAGGGGCCTAACTCAGCTGTAAGTATTTGCAAATATGCTCAATCTCTCCAGAATTCAGAAAAGCTTCGTAACGGATGTCTTCTTCAGAGCACTCAACTTGTCGTTCTCCGGAAAATCCAGATCGAGGTGAAGGTAGAGGATGAAGGTTCAATTAGATGAAAAATTGACTAAGTCTAGAGCAAATGGGCGCCCCTGGAGAAGAAGGGCGCCCAAGCTTTTGGGGGCTTAAACAGATGAATTTGCTAAAATTACCTCCAGCATGTCTTCTTCAGAGCAGAACAAGCTTTCCAACGGGATATTCAACAAGTCAATCTGAGTTGGCAGTCACTTGATGCAGCAGCCGGAACAGAAGGTCTAACAGAGCCAAAGTTGAAAGCAGAGAAGGAAACACCAAAAAATGACTAACACCAAAAAATGACTAACTCTGGTGAAGTTGGGCGCCTCAGCTTGCCAGGGGCGCCCAAACTTTTGGTGCCTCAAATTCAACTTTTTGGTAAAGTGACTCCCAGAGAACCCCCTCTAAAATCTTCTCAGCTTCGCAACAAGCCCAGCCGTCAATCAATCCGAGCTCCGGATCACCAGAATTGACGGGATCGTCTGTAGAAGAGAAAGTGATGAAGAAATGATAAAATGGCTAAGTCTGGTCAAGTTGAGCGCCTCTGGAGAGAAAGGGCGCCCAAGATTTTGAGCCCTGAGATGTTAGAATTTGCAGATATGGCTTCTAAGATCACTTCGTCAGTTTCAGTCAAGTTATCTAATGGAGCCGACAGTCAGTCGATCGGATTAGCGTAGCTCCCAGAATCAAGATTTCATCAGAAGATCAAAGGATATGAAGAAATTGAAAATCATAAAAAATGGCTAACATTGGGGAAGTTCGGAGCCCCCGGAGGAAATGGGCTCCCATGAATTTGAAGGTCTAAACGAATTTTTTCGCCAGAGGTGCCTCTAGAACAATCTTCTCATAATCAGTTAGGCTACGCGATGAATCATCCAACTTGTTCATCGGATCAATCTAGAAGCCGAAGATCGAGGTCAAACCAAGGGTCGAAATGGAAGAAAAGTTGAAAATTCTCAAAAAGTGGAGAAAATGGGTGCCTCTAGTCAAGACAGGTGCCCAACTTACAATGCCTTAGTGAAATTTTCAAAGTTTTCAAAAGATTCAAAATTGCAAGTTGAAGTGAATGTCCAAGTTCGTTGCGTGAGAAGGTTTTAGGGTTTGCATGGATTAAAGCAAAAGAAAGCAAAACTATTTCAAGCCCTAAATCTATTTAAGACATCTCTTCCATTCAATTTTCATCATTTTTGCAGGTAGCATTCAAAGAAGAAATTGGAGCAGCAACTTTGAGGTTTTATTTCAAGATTCAAGAGCCCAAGGTGGCTGATTTTCATAAATAATTTTCAGACCAGCAACATAAGATCTTGCTTTTTCATGCTTTTTCATTTAGAATATCAAATTTTTGAAGGAGAAGATCAAAGATTTCAATTTTTAGCCTTCTGTGTTACATCCTGAATTATATAGCTATTAGGCTATTAGAATTGAATAAGGATTATGTGTTTGTAAAGACAATTCTATGAATGAATAAAGATGTGAACCACCTTGTTTTCAATATGAGCTTTTGATCGTCTCATTCTTGTGTTATTACTTGATGTTAATCATGGTGAAAAACGTACATAATGTGATTTATGTGTGATGTTTTTATATCTTATGAAATTTATATGTATTGCTAATTTTGTGAGCAATTAACTGCCGTGAGTTTATAATTGTGAATGCAGGAATGAGATCCAGTCCTCAAGACAGAGGGGGAATATCACTTGGGAGAGGGGTATTGGTCGTTTGACCGGTAAAGTTAATCAGTTGAGCATACACACACATTATGAACAGTACATAGAGAAACAGGTCAGATAAGTTAGACATCCATAGGCTTAGGAGTAAGATTTACTTCCCTATGCTTTATATGATGTGATTGAATGTTAATCTGACTTTACTGTGAATCCCTGTGAATGAACGTAAAAGAAATGAATGTGATGCAGGTCGAATAGGTACGTGTACACATGTATACACTGTATACACATATCTAAATGTATAAACATATCGACACGTATGTACGTAAGCAGATGGATATGCTCGTACATATGTATCGACATGTATATACGCATACATATGTATATACATAGAGTACATGTAAACATGTTTACACGTACACATTCAGCCTGGTATCTTGATAAATGATATTCAAGTATTATTATCTGAAGGATTTAATTATATATTTATATATGATATATATACATTAATAATGAGATTATTAATATATATATTTATATATATAAATATTAGCACATAAGAAATGTATAAATAATAATAAATTTATATATTTTATTGATTAAATGTGTTAATATTAAAATTAATATTTATTTATATATAAATACGTTTATATACAAATAAATATTAATGTTTAAATTAACACAATAATAAATAAAGTATATAAATAGAAAATTATTAAAAAAACAACAATTTCAATTGGAAAGGATTAAATTCGCAATTTTGTGGAAATGATAGAAATTCGCATTTTTGTGGAAAGGATAGAAATTCGCATTTTATTATTGTGAAAGCATAAGTATTTTAGATAGCCGTATGAATCATTTAAATTTTTCAAAATACATTATACAAGGCAAAACTGGAAAAAGTCGAACTTATGAAATAAATAGAAAAAAAAAATGAAATGAAGAATTTACCCGTGAAAATGGCGGAACTCCTGCACAGCTGGGAATGGAAGAAGACAATGTCAAGGGTTTAAAACCAGAAAATAGCGATTAAAAGCTGAGCTGGGTCGATTTATGACTTAACCTAAAACGCAGCAAAAATATCATGAAGAATTCTGACGCCTGGCAGAAAAACGTGACTGTGAATTTCGTTTTGCTTTCAAGTTGAAAGATTCTTCGAATTGCTGGCTGAAAAGGAGTCGATTCATCATAAAAGATCATGACTAAAGGATTGGATGCATGGCAGGTATCACTTTGACTGAGTAAATAGTGAAATTTGTCAATAAGCATGCCCAGAAATGGGGAAATCGTTTTGACTGCGGCCTATAAATACCACACAAACTTTCATTCGAAAACATTCCTTGCTTTCTGATTTCTGACGTTTTTAGAAAGAGCTTGCCACTGCAAATTTGAAAGCAAATATTGTGAATTTATGCTAGTTGTCTGTTCAAAGTGTTTTAATGAGTGCTGAGTATTCTCAGTTATAAATTATTGTGAGATTGTGATTTGAAGAATTTCTGCTTAAAGATACTGTTGGCTAAGAGCAACAATAGAAGACTTCTGGAGGGACATTACTGGAAAAGGAGCTTAAAACAGGCATGATTCTGGATTTAAGTTTTAAACTTTAAAAGTTATTTTCCTTACTGTCTTATATTGCTGACTGTGTTAAACAGAAAATAATGAATTGTGGCAGTAATTAACTGTTATTAATAATCTTGAATGCATGATGAATAAAAGGATTTCTTCTTATGCATGGGAAAAAGATAGGAAATGACAATGTGGTTAAGGGAATTAGCTTAATACAGTTCATTATGTTCATTTTTAGTTTTAAAAGATTAAAATGGAATTGAGAATTTGAATAAAAGGAATTCAATGGATTAAGAATGATTTAGTAGAAATGGGAATTTTGAAAAAGAAAGGATTCTATTTGGTTATATGCATTGATAGGGAATAATATGCATTGCACTTCAAGACTGTCTTTTGTATGATAGTTGATTGGTAATAAATAAATGATTATGCAAATATTTGAAGTTCTAAACTTGTATGATCTCCGTATATGGAGAATACGTAAGAGTATGTAATAATTTCTAGGAACGAAATGATGTTTAAAATAAAGTGTAATCCTAGCTTGTGTTATTAGGTTAACATTAGGAAGCTCTCTCCTAGGATAAAGAATTCCGGAAACAGGAGATAGGATAGCAAACACTTGCTTAAAAACTCATTTCTAGTAAACTGTTTGAGGTAGGTAGTCTGGGGTAAACTGAACCCACTGAAGGACACGACCTACGCGTAGAGTAAGGTAGCCCGAAGGCAAATCGGCCCTGAGTAGTGTAGTGATAGATGACTTATCAGTCGTTTACTGAATCAAACACTATGGCCATAGTAATGTAATGTACCTACATCCTCTTTGTTTAGGAAGATGATTACATTGTCAGTTCACAGTGATCCAAAACACATATACTAGGTTGGGATTGTAAGGCACAAGAATCTAGTAATGTAGGACACGACACTATGCTCAGTTGGTTAACGGAATCGGTCACTCAACCAATCTCTTCGACGAAGGGAGGGCCTTTCATTGAAAAATGAATGTGCGGGGGACCGCATTATTAGTCCGTGGTTGGCGGAAAAGCACCCGAGTGATATTTCTCCTCCATAACCTGACAACCGAAGAACCAAGATTTGCAAGGGAAGAACCTGGACCGTCTTACTTCTATTTGTGCAAAAGCTTTTAAAGCTGTGTATGTATTCTTATACTCTTATACTCTGTTATTCAAATGAAAAGTTAAAGTTATTTAAATTGGAAAAGTTTGAAATCATATTTAGATGTTGTACTTTATTTCAAAAAGAAAAGAAAAATTTTGTTATGTTGTTGTTTACTCGTTTACTTTGGTTAAAAGTTGTAAAAGATAGAAATTTTTTTTACGTAGATGTCGGGTCGTTACATTCTGGGTCTGCTCAACTCGTTCTTCTGAAGAATCTTTCAAGAAATTTTCATGAAGTTGCAGCAGCTGCTTTTTCCTTGCATGTCAGTGAAATCTTCAGAGTTTGCAAATTTTGATCATCTGGGTCCTCTCAAAACAGTCTTCTGAAGAAAACCCATATCATAGCTTTTTCAAGAAAATTTCAAATTCTAGGGTTGGCTGCTTTTTCAATCAGCCATCAGTGTTTTTCGAATCTGATCAACTGGGTCCATTTCTAATTGTATTCTGAACAAAATCCAGGTGCCAGCTTTTTCGAAGAAAAATTGAAGAAATTAGGGTTTGCTGCTTTTTAGTCAAAATTCAATATTTTCAAAAACGGACGATTTGGGTTGTCTTGCAACGAAATTCTGAGCAAAACCCATATCTCAGAAAAAAATTTCCAAAAATTTGTCCGTTTGAAGACAAAAAATCAGCATTCTAAAAATAGAAAGTTGCTCAATACTTGTCTGAACATAGGCCAGTTTACAGTCATTCTTCAAGGTTTTCAATATGGAGCACACTCCCCTCGAGTTTAAGACTGAATCAACACTATGTCAAAACTTCATCATCTCAGCTGAAGAACGAGAGAAGGTGTGATATGAGAAAAAGGAAAGGTATCAGAAAAGAATTGTGCAAAACTCTTTTGTTGGAAATCAAGCGAAGTGTCAAAAGCATAAAGTTGTAGAGCCGCCAAGTTATCAATTAGTGAGTCATCTTTTTGGGCCGCGATGCTTTGCAAAAATAGAACTCATAAAACAGCCAAAGAAGTGAAGGATTCTCTAAGTTTGATCATAGAAGGCAAGGAGATCTTGGAGAATCAGAATATTGCCAACTGCATAGTCATATTTGAGATCTTCTTGGTACATGAAATATGGAATCCATCAGCAACCATGACCTTGAAGCCTTCAAACTCTTCTGTTTGCAGCCCCTTCTTTGCCACCACAACTTCATCAATGAAGTTATGTGTTGCCCCAGTGTCAATCAAAGCAACTATTCGCTGCCCCTTAATCATCCCTCGAACCTTGAATGATTCATTTCTTTGAAAACTCGAAAGTTGAGCCAAAATACCTCCGCTTTCCTTTTCATCTTCAGACTCATCTGGAACTCTTTCCACTTCATTATCTTCAAAATCAGATTGCTGGTCTGAAAAATCAGAATTACTTTCACCAGCTGAATAGTACTCAATCTGATTAAATTTAACTCCTTTTGGGCAAACATGATCTTGAGATCATTTTTCCCTACACCGGAAACATAATCCCTTTCTTCTGAGTTCGTTTAGCGTCTTAGGATCTAATCTTGTGACATGAGGATTATGATGTTTGAACTCCTTATGCTGAGGTCTCAAAGGAGGTCTTTGATGAGGTCTTTTCCCTTTATCCCCTTTGTGAAAGGATGGTCTGGGTTGAAACTTTTCCTTAGGAGCTGCCCACTCCATGTTTATTGCCTTCTTCATGGCTTCCTGTAGGGAGGGTGGATCAAAAGCTGTAATCCATCCCTTTAGTGGTTCCGTGAATCCTTCACTGAAAAGGATCACCAACCGTCTCTCCGTGATTCCAGTGACCATGTTGAGGAGTCCTGCGGAACTCAACTATATAACATCAAGCATTTTCCTCAAGCACATTGCCAATTCTCTGAAATGAATTTCAGGATCCTTTTTCTCAAATCTCTCGATGAGCCTATTGGTGAACTCATCATAGGTTGTGATAGACTGATGACCCAAGGTGACTAGGCCATGGTACCACCACTCGTGCACCACCCCATCCAGGTGTAGCGTAGCGAATTTAATCGCCTCCTCCTCCGCCATGGGTCTAAGAGCTAGACAGTTATCCAGCTTCTGAATCCAAGCTCGAGTTGAATTGTTATCACTTTCGTCATAGTGTGGAAGTATAACCTTGTTGACAGCTTGATACAAGTCCCCTTGAGCGGTTGGTCTTCTTTGCTCATGATGTCTCCCGTGTCCCTTATTATTTCTTTTATGATCCATAAAATCATTTTAGGACATATCCATCTTGATGTCATCAGACAGAGAATCATACTCCGCACGGCCAAGTCTCAACTGCTCCACGAATGAAGCATTCTCTTCAGGCTCAGGCTGAGTGTTTACTGGTGCCAAGAAGGTGGGTTTGAAAGGCCTGGCTGAGATGTAAGTGTTGTGTGAAACATGTTGAGCTGCATGTCCATCATGCTGGTTAGAGGCACTGTGTTCTCCTCTATTTCCAGGGTTGTTTTGTGGAGTTGTGTTCTGGCCCACTTTCCCCATCATGAAAGATACCATGTCCATCAAGGCATCCATCTTCCTTTCAAATCTCTTTCCGGGACTTACAGATCTCTCTCTTCCCTTTCCACTATCATCTCTATTGCTGGTAAACCTCTCGTTACCCCCAATTGATCTCTCACCTTCTGCCATGTCTATTTCCTGAGAAGACTCCCAATGAGCCCTCAAAACCTCTGAAGCTGTCTGACCTTCTGGAGCCTGATAGGGCTGGAACTATTTTCCAACTTTCTTGTCTTCCCTTGCAATGTATCTCTTTTCTCTGTCACTCATAGACGGCTTGTTCACAGGAAGGCAAGATCTTGGCTCTGATACCACTGAAATATTCCGAGCCAAATTTTTTTTACTTTTTCAAATTGCAAATTACAAACCAATGCACCCGTTAAGGTTAGTAGCTAAACCAAAACGATGTTGAAGCAACTCTAACCAGAATGTACACTAGGATCCCGATGAGGGCAAGGTGTGAGCATTGGTCAGAGGATCTGAATGCAGAAACAGAACTGGAAGGAACTCTAACCAAGAATGGCCCCGATGATGGCGAGCATATGGTCAGAGGATCTTCTACACTACGAGTACTGAAAAGGAACTCAACACCAAGTATGTGCTACCCAATCCAGTATGGAGTTTAGGCGACCATATGGCGGAGTACTACAAATTACAATGCTTGAAAGAGAAATGAGCTAAATTGCTGAAAGTACTCGACACCAAGAATGTGCTTTCTAACCCGGAGTGGGAAAGGAGCTACCATAGGGCGGAGATGTAAGTCATTACAAAGCAATTACAGAATGAAGAATGAGTATTACAAATCATGGTAAAGCAATATTAAAGAACTGCTGTCAATACTACTGCCAGCTTACAATAGATATTATTGCCTGCAAGATCAAGATATTAGATGCTCTTTCAAAATTGTGCAATCAACAAGGAAGCTTCCGCATAGCCTTTAAGGAACTCTCAACACCCATCCAATAAGGAAGATGCAGATTTCTCAAGACTGTTATGACAGACCTGCACTTTTCAACATATAACTAGCAACATAGAGATTCATTGAATAGCTCATAACTCACTCCCTTCTTACTCAAATGGCATGATATCGGATGCAAAACACTACTAGTATGGAGGCGCTCAAGCTAATAACAGAAAACAGACTTAAAATGCAAGCATTAATTAATGCACGCTTCCCAAGACACAACAGATGGTACGGCCCAGCAAAGGGACGATTTTACTTTATAAAATCAGATCCTTCCTCAAAAATTCTATAACTTGGCACACAGGGGCGCCCTGCCTAGACAATCGGAAATAAGCAATACCCAGAACAATATTTTTGTTGTTTTCTGACTTATGAATAAAAAGAATAATCAGCTGTAATGAAAATGCAATCTCCAGAATTTCTCTAATATTTCTAAGACTGATCTAGAAAGCCACAAGCTGATTACAATGCACAAATCCCAATGTAAACTCTCAAACTACACTAACTCACCACTAGTCGCTATCTTTCAAGTGAGAAGCAATGCCAAGCTAGGAGGCGTACATTCCTCGAAGCAATTCCAAAGCCAATCTGGCAGCATAACATTCCTGTAAACCAAAGATCCTGAAAAGAGAACCGAAAGCTTCCTTTTATAATTTGTTGTTGACCTTCTCGAAACCCTAATCTTCTTTTCAGAGTCAAACCCTAATCCTCCAATAGAATGGCGTCCCTTTCTTCAAAGCTTCAATTTGACTTTTTTAATTAAATTCAATCACTTAATATTGGCGTCCCATTTTAAGGCTTTAATTTAACCTTAATAATTATAAATTAACTCAATGATGGCGCCACCCTCAAAGACCACCTTTTAAAACAACATTAAGTCAATCGACTAGGCCAAGGGGTAATATAACATTAAAATATAACGTTATTTAAGTGAATTGAACTTATCTCTCTGAAACCGCATCCCGGAGCCAAAAACTGTATAAACCAATTGAGTTGACTGAAGAGGAAAGTCAACTGTGCCGAGACCAGGAGGACCACTGCCAGAAATAGAATTTACTAAAAATAGTAAATTCCAGAAAATGCTTAGAATGCCAAGAGAAACATATCACTACAAAGCCCACAGAAAACCCAGAAGGAATCCGCAGTTAAATCACCAATTCACGAGCAATCGTAACCTCCATACAAGAAACCCTAATCAAATCGTCTGAGTAGCCTACGGGTCTCCAGAATAGGCCAACGGTCATCTGAGAAGATCATGCTCGAGAAGGGGATATTACATTCTCTCAGAGACCAAAATGATGATTCTGATTTTCAACAGATCTGCACTTTAAATTAATAACCAGCAACCTATCAACTTACTTAAATGATCATATCTCTCTCACAACTCATCCAATTGACATGAAACGAAGTGCTATAGACCCTAATGATGAAGGCGACCAAGATAAAACACTGAAAACTGATCAAAAAGTCCCTATTTATTTTATGCACGAATTCCAAGACAAATCTAGATGGTACAGCCCAGCAAGAGGGGCGATTTGCATTTAAAAATTCAAGACTCTATTAAAAATTCTGCAAATTTGAGGAAAGGGTCGCCCCTCCCAGACAAAGAGAATTAGACAATACCCAGAATCACTCTTTTTGTATTTTTTGACTTGTGATTAAAAACGACAATGTGCTATAATGAATATGCAACTCCAGAAACTCACTAATATGCATAAAACTGATTTACAAAGCCACACAAAGACTAAAATGCAGAAATCTCAAAATAAATCACTCCAACTACACTACCTCACCACTTGTCACTATCTTTCAAGTGAGAAGCAATGCCAAGCTAGGAGGCTTACATTCCTCGAAGCAATCCCACAGCCAATCCGGCAGCATAACATTTCTTTAGACCAAAGATGATTCAAATGAGAACCAATGGCTTCCTTTTATAATTTCCAGTTGACTCTTCTCGAAACCCTAATCTTCTTTTTAGAGTCAAACCCTAATTCTCCAATAGATGGCGTCCCACTTTCCCAAGCAATACTTGACTTTTAATTATAAACTTTATCTCTTCCTTTAAGTTGGCGTCCAACTTATGCTTGGATTAAATCTTTTTATAAGAAATATAATTAATTCCTTCAATGAAGCGCCCACCCATAAAGAACATCTTTTAAAACAACTTAAAGTGAAGTTGCTAGGCCAAGGGGGGTCAATGTTAAAATATAACATTAAAACATGACTTAATTAAATAATTCGAACTTATCTCTCAAATTATGCCCCAAAGCCAAAATTGAGTAAACCAACTGATCAATCTGAAGTAGAAAGCCAACCGTGCCAAAACCAACAGGACCACTGCCAGAAATAGAATTTACTAAAAATAGTAAATTCCTGAAGATGCTCAGAATGCCAAGAAAACCATATCATTGCGAAGCTCTCTGAAAACCCAGAAAGAATCCACCATTGAATCAACCAACCTCGAGCAAGAGCATCCTTTAAAACATCAAACCCTAATTTTACCTTCCGAGTAGCCTACGGGTCTCCGAAATAGGCCAACGGTCAATTGGAAAGATCATGCTCGAGAAGGGGACATTACACATAGCATTTTTACTTTGTTGTTAGCTATTTTGGTAATCATTTTCAAGCTTATCTACATCGTAGCATCATTCAAAGACCAAAACAAACACTCAAATTTCTTATCAAGAAGTACAAACCTTTCATGACAAGTGTTTGATCAAATGCCATATGCTGAAGATATACAATTCAGTCCCTAGGATGCATGACAATTGTTTGTAGAAATGTCCGAAGTGTTGAAGATGCATATTCATCAGCAATTTTCAGTTTTAAGCTTGTATTTTCAAGTTCAGTTAGTTGCTGCACATCATTTCAGACCTAGTACATCACTTCATAGAGATCATATCAGCAATTCAAGTACCATCAAAACTTCGAAAACTCAAAGCAAGTTTCAATCAGCAAGTTCAGATTTGGTTTGCCAACTATTTGACGAAATACCAAGGGCAATAAGTGAAGAATTTTTGAGTCAGATTGAGTTGGCTCATTACAGGAAGTAACTTGAAGTGCCAGTGTCACAACACCTCTACCCAACCTCTGCAGATCTCCAAGGATGTGATGAGAACCTCAAAAGTGCCGGAAACTGTGTAGCAACTCCACTTAGGTTGCTGATATGGGATAGATAAACACCTTCAAGATTGTAAGATCGACCTATGGGGATGCAAATGATTGTGCTGAAGTCATAGGGTGATAGAGTATCATCCCTATGTTGCTCACCCATGATGAGGAGATGATGCTACTCTTCTCCAAACTCATGTACAGTTGTTGTCCTCAAAAAATTATGAATGAAATCATTGTTCCATTAAGTAGGACAACTGTCTCCCACCAAAATATGGAGCAAATCTCCATCATTGCGGGCTGGTCCAATGATGCTATCATGCACACTAAAAGCACAACTCCCCTATGTCCTCATCTCCCCAAGTGTATACCACACATGGGTATGTGCCTCCATTGGAAATCACCGAGGCACGAAAGTTACACTCTCAACCAAGGAGATGTCTGCATGATGAAACTTCAATCCCTGGAAAGTGACAGAGACTCACTAGACTCACTGATAGCAATCTCTACCTCACCAATGTAGAGATTGGTGCTTCTGTCACAGGTGAATACATGCACCCCACTGCTAGTTGGTCCGCGTGGTGTATGCATCTTGACCATTGGCATATCTGTATCCTGAGCCCTCAATTGGTTCTCCCTCAAAGGTGACTCATGGTCACTATGGTACAAGCTGTGTGAAAACTCAGGAATGTCAAAATCATTCCTGTCGTCAAGCTCATGCAAACCTCAAACCTCCTTGTGCTCGACCACCGTTAAGGGTTCTCCCCTCAAACCATGAGTGCCACTACCATTTGTAGGTGTCATAACAACCATAGAAAACTGATCCCTTGTTGCGGATGATGAAAATTGAACCAAGCTTAATTCCTCACAAAGCTTGTCAATTTGAATCTCTGATTCTTGAAGGTCCTTCTGAGTGCTCTTCAAGGAATCCTCAATGACAATAAGCTCATTAGTAAGCTTATCCACCTCCCTTTCTTTCCTCTTAAGCACATCATAATAGATCTCACCAAGCATGAGTAGGTGATCTCTATCTGAGAGTAGTTGTAAGTAGTTTGACTTCGTTACCACCAACGCTTCTTTGAGTACCTAAAAACCCACAAGGGAAAGTCCTTCAGGGTTGTTTTGTATCCCTGTAATCCTCCAACAATACTTTTCCATTAGTTGAAGAGTGTCATCAAAGTTTCTAATGGCTGCCTCAAACTGGTCTTCATTCACCTTCAGTTGTCCTACCAACTAATTGGACTCCTTAGATTGATTAGCCTCAT
>VDFB02020185.1:0-25978 GCA_007258455.2 Sequoia sempervirens
GAATCTTTGGCAAGCTATGGAAGACCCTAAAATCGATCCCTCATCGCAGACGTCCGATACCTAGAAGAAAATTTTCTGCAGAACTTGTCGAATTCATGGGTATACAACGAATGGGTTCATTTAAAATTTAAAATTTTTGAACCTTAGAAAAATATTATTCAATCAATTTAAATCCGTTCCTCACATCTGTGAGTGTTTCTTGCTCTAACTTGAAAATTTCTCGCCGACCCTGTGCAGCTGGCATCATCTGACTTCATCTCCGACAATTTTGCTCATGTCTTAGAAGATTTCATCACTTCACCAAACTTAGGCATTTTTTTTTTTAAGGAAAAACATTTTGTGCCTTAGAAAATTTTATATCACTTAGCATTTTTTTGAATTTTTTTTTTTTTTTGCCTTAGAAATTTTTCCTCAACTCAATCACTTTTCCAGTGGTGAGAATTTTTTTTTTTGTTTTGACTCACTTAGAAAGATTTTCTTCTTGAATGCCTTGGGCGCATTTTATATTCCATGAGGGATATATTTCTTTTTAAATTCCCACGCCTAGGCAACATTCATCCACTTTACCTTGTTTAGCATCAATGCCTTGGTAACTTCCTCCTTCCTTATCTCCACTTGGGTGCATTTTACACATAGAAGAGGATTCAACACCTTCAACGCCTAGCAAAGGGAGGACAACTTCATGAGCGCATTCAAAGGGTGGAGAAGGAAGTTTGACTCCCACGCCTTTGACTCCTTTTGACTCCTCTAAGCTTTGTCCTCATATGCCCTCACTTGGTCGCATTTAAGCACGGGAGGTGGATGAAAGTTTCAACGCCTTTGCCTTGACTTTCTAGAGCTTCTTTTGTGGGCGCATTTCTTACTTGCTAGAGGATGGGCGCATTTGCTATGTAAGGAGGGATGAAACTTGTTGACCTTTTGACCTTCTTGAGAGGTGGGCGCATATGTCATGGTATGAAGGATGTTTAACACTTATAATTTTTTTGCTATCAACCTTCCTAGAGTGAGCGCATTTTGCCATAGGAGGAGGATGAAACTCCCAATGCCCTTGACTTGTTGACTCCTTGTGAACTTGGGCGCATTTTGCCATAGGAGGAGGATGAAACATCAACAAAGAATTCATTACATGCCACTACCTTGAGCTGAGCGCATTTCACATGTGTTGGAGGATATCTTTCAGACTTAGAAATTTTTTTATGTCTCTTCATCCTTTGAGGGCGCATATGGAAGGTGATGAGGGATATTTCCATACTTGAATTTTTTTTAATCAGCTTGAAGGCAAGCTGGGCGCATTTTCAAGTTCCTGCAGGAAGTTCAACACTTTGCATTTTTCTCAAGGTCTCCAGCTGAAGTGGGCGCATTTTCAGGGTGGAGCAGGATGAACTTAGACTTAGCCATTTTTCCTTTCTTCTGCCAGAATCTCCATGTCCTGCTATTTATAGTAAGTCCTCTGACTTCTACACTTCTGAAGCTCAAAATGATTTGAAATTTTGAACACTGGATCTTCATGACTTCATCAACCTGTTGACACTGCTATTCTGAGTTGGCCTGCTAAAAATAACATATTTCTGAAGGTAGGTTTGCTATTTATAGTAACTGCTCGTTTCTGATACCTCCACAACTCCGTTTGATTTGAAATTCGAATGAGGTGCTCCTCACCACGTGACCTGCCTGCTGGCATTGACGCCTGCTGCTGACTTACTATTTTTAGCCTGTTTCTGAAATGACTTACTATAAATAGTAAGTGCTCTGTTTGCCCTCAAATTTTATTAGCAGATAGCCTGGAAGATGCTGATCGCAGTGGTATACACCGGTTTTTGAAAATTCTGACTTTTTACCCCTCTTTTCGGGCCCCGAAGCTGGAAACCCTAATTCATCTTGCATGCATATCAAACGATCTCCGTTTGTCCTCATTTATGTTGCATTGCGAACAGCTCGTGATTCTGAAGTGCTGGGAGGCAGCTGCCGGGATGCATCTGCTAAAAATAGCAAGTTGCTGAAGAAGTGATTATCCTGCTTTGCATGTCACATCACTACGAAGCTCTTGAAAAACCCATAAAGAATATGCAGACATGCAAAGGAAACCCTGACATGCAAACCCTAAAAATAGCTTCGGAAGGCTGAACTCTGAAAGTTATCATCTTGCTTTGCATGTTACACCATCTCGAAGGTCTCTGAAAACCCAGAAGGAATCTTCCAACATGCGCTGAAAAACCTCGCATCTAAACCCTGAAATTTGCTCTGGAAGCCGAACTGCTAAAAATAGTAAGTTGTCGGTTTCAGCTCAAATTTTGCATGCGAGCAGCTTGATGTGCTCTGAATGCAGTGTGACGATCGAAACTTCAAAAATGCTGAGAGAATACCTAGAATTACACACTTACTAAAAATAGTAAGTAGCCGGAACTTGATGAAATTTTAGTGGAAGCTTGCTGGAAGCACACTGACCTCAATGTTAATCCCTGTTTTCAATATATTCACTTTGTTCGACCTTGGACAAACCAGAAAGATGGAAACCCTAATTTTCAGACTCAGCCAAACTTCACTTTTAAGCTCAATGGCGGGAACGTTGCCCGAAAGGTAGACCACAGAAAGAGACAGAAAGAGAGAGAGACAACAAGAAAATTAACTAAAATCAAGCCAAAATTTCGAGACAAAGCAAAAAAATAGGGGGTCCCCATTTGCAATGGGACGATGTGTGAAAAAGGTCACAACACTTATTATTGAGCATGGGATAAATCAACCTGAAATGCACTTTTGGGAGATAAAAATGAAAAATACCAAATGAATGCAATTATGCAATGTAAAACATGAATCATCAATTTAAAACCTTAATCTATTAGAATTGACAAACTTTCGACAGATTTGAGAAGAGTATGAATTTATGCACTTGTCACGAAAAGCTCCTATTGAGTGTCCTCCTGGGACAGTTTTTCCCTAGGGCAAATGGGTCTTGCTATAGGGATCCAAAATTTGTTTTCATAGTCCTTTGCTCTTGGATCTACACTCCCGATTCCTTCGGATTTCACAATCGGAAAGTCGGAACCACTCATTATAGAGCCCCTTTAGCTCATCAATTGATAAGTAGGAGGTATATTCCACAGCGTGTCAAATTATGATATTGCTATCAGGATTCAACCATGTAGTTTTACGAGTCAAACTCATTGACCTATGTTTCATTAGTGTTTCACAAGAACCGATATCTCATGATAATGAATGGTCCACATAGCACTCATTGCATCTAGGTGATGCTCACAACGGTGAAGCAATGGGCCTTCCCGGGAGGTCACCCATCCCAACACTACTCTAGCTCAAGCGCGCTTAACCACACAACCAACTAGAAATGTGGAAAATACAAAACCCGAACAGGAGTGATATTTGAAGGTGCCAAGTTACAAAAACTCATCAGAAATATCAAACAACCCCTCTGGCAATCATCACAAAACCCGATACTAAATACGATGCTAACATAACCAAAAACAGGGACATTACATTTTGTAGCTGTATTTTTTTCAAAACGCTATTTTTTTTCAAAAAATTGAGTGTTTTTTAAGATGTTGATTTTTGCCAAGTACTCTTTAAGTCCAAGTTTGCGAACTATGGTTGAGACGATGCATATAGAAGGGAGAGATATTGAAGATATCTTTTAGATAACGACATGCACAATTGATGGCATCTAACCTAAATTTGAGGGCTCCCTTTAATGGGATAGCACATTTGAATCAAACTTTGGCAATTGGCAAGTGGTTGATGACCATGAACTTGTGGGGAAAATGTGTGCAACAATTTTCCATCCTATGTGATGTGTACTTGCCATTTCTATGATGCCTCCTAAATTGCATGATTGCCCCATGAAATTTGTTAGGGTACCAAAAAAGCAATGTGCCATGATATTAGTGAGAGCTTTAAGCATGTGCATCAACTTTGCTGCATCATAGCCATGCCATACTTCAATGAGACTGACAATCCTATTGAGTACTACAACAAATTGGAGCAATTCTTCCCCAAAGAGCTTGCTCGTTTCACCACCATTCCACACACTCTTCAACATATTCATACTCGACAGTGGGTTGGACATCAATCTTTAATCAACACTTTATCAACGCTCCACACATTGTTTCTCTTTCAATTTCTTGCATCCAGAGTGCAACACACTCTTTGCTACACTGGAAAGACCTCTGCTTGGTTGCATGTTGGAATGTGTGAGGGTATTTAGGGCCCAATTGTGTCAAAATTGCTGGTCAATCACACCAATGCATATAATTGCAAATACTTCAAGTGGCTTTGCACTCCCTCAGTATGCGTAGAACAAATTTCATTGGGAGACTTCTTTGGGTCAAATAAAGGAGGACCTTGTGCACACTTTTAGCTTTATGAATCCCACTATTGGACCTGATGGACACTTAACAATATGAAATTTGTGCTATTTAGTAACCAACCCAAATATGTTAGTGTGGTTCATGCATTAATTAGTGGTAAGGACTTGGGGACTAGGCCCTTAGTTGCTTTTAGATGGAATACCAGTGGCACGTCAATGTTTTATTCAACAATGCAGAAGGATGAACTAATAGAGAATTATGCATTGTGCAACTTTCAACTTATTGCTAGTGAAGGGGAGGATGTTGTCAAAGATGTAGAAGCTGAGAAGAATGCTTACTAGAATGGGACCCTCAAGGCAATTGAAGTCAACATTGGTGTTGATGAAGTACCAACAATTGTTACAATTGGGATTATAGATGCTCTTGTGTAGGTATTTTGACTCTTGCATGAATATGCAAATTTTTATTTCCATTATGGGTACCATGAGATGAAGGGCCTACATCCTTGCTTGAGAAAAATGTGGATTTGACTTAAGATACCATTAGTTCTATATTGAAGAAGAAGATAAAGGTAAGACAACTTTTGTTATAGAGTGGGACAACTTTGACTACAATGTTATGTAGTTTGGTCTCAAGAATGTGCTTGCAACATTTCCACACATTGTGGTAAACACTTTTAAAAACTTTATCTATGAATATTTAGAGGTGTTTACTTGCTATCTAGATATGCAATCACCTAAGCATAATAAACTGGTTTTTACATTCATGATTGATTCATATGAGAATAGTAGAGTATTTCAAAAGATATACAATGGTTTCTTTTATTCATTCAATGGTCTTATAAAAAAATGGGGAAGGGAATAATTTTCCAACACTATCTCTTTTCCCAACTTCAGAAGAACTATATAAGCTTGTTGATAGTTGTTGAGGAATTCCAACCATCGACAACTACTCAAAACTAATTCAATCAATTGACAAGGCATAACCATTCTCACCAACTAACTAAAAGTACAACACAACTAATATAGAAATTATCTAATATGTATTTTATTCTATCTACATCAATCCACCAAAAGAAAAGTCATCTTCCATATGACAAAAAGTAGACTAAATAATCATGATTGAGGGGCCAAGTTAGGAGATGTCCTTGGTAATGTAGACATTGAAGAGGAAGGAGTCGAGTGTTGAGAAGCAATTGTGCACAATTTGTAGACTTCCTTTGTTCTTTGCTTCAAATGGTGAGATGCCAAGAGTTCCCTCTGCCAAGAAGTTTTAACTATCTATATTGCCTCCATGAGCTGAGCTTTTGCCTTCTCATTGACAAGTCTCCATTCAACAATTTCCTTGTCCTTATGAACAATTTCCTTGTCTTGGTTAGCCACCTTAGCCTTTTCCAATTATGTGAGCTAGGTCTGCTATGCAATTTGTGCTTGGAATTGAAGACTTTGGTCATCCAATTTTTCTCTTAATTTCTTGGAAATATGTTTGGATTCATCAATTTGTATCCCAATTGAGCATTGTGTTTCCATTTTAGTCTATAGTATGAGGTACACATAGTAAAATCTATACTCAATAGAATATAATGCATCCAAAACTTGCCATCCAAACCACCAAAAGAAGGGAGCATCTGAATGGGAATTCTCTAATGCTTCATTTTAGGTGTCTTTGTGGTAGGCCATCCATGAGAAAAATATTCTAATGAACTCTTCAAGGCTCTTACCCTCAACAAAGTGTTGAATCCGTTGAGCCTCTTGTAGAATCAAATGAGGGAGAGTGTTGTCCTACTTTGGTGCAATATCAGGAACCTCACACATGATGTGTGCCATTGGCTCTAAGTCTTGAATATATTGCTAAATGGTTCCAAGGGGATCACTGGAATCTATTTTGTAAATCTGAATGGTGATGTCATCGTCGTCACTATGGACTGGGCTATGTGACTCATCATGCAATTGTTGAGGACTTCTCTCTTACTGAAGAATAGGGAGTGGCTGAGTATTTTGTTCTAACTGTTGCTTTGTTTTCTATGTAGGGGTCAAGGGAGGATACTCTATGATGTCAATGGGATAACCCTGATAAAGTCAACCACTTGTATACATGTTGTGAGTCTTCCTTGGATAATTCTACATGTGGCATCTGGAGGAGGTTTTACAAGTGTGGTGCTAGAAGGAGATGTTATTTCTACAATTTCAACTTCCACATCCCCTTCACTATCACCTTCCTTTATGGGTTTTTCTTCTTCAGAAGATGATTCAACCTATGTATTTTTATTTTTTCTTGTAATGGTCTTGGTTTCCTTTCCTTTCCCTGCCATGACTTGTAAACCCAAATACTTCCATTTGAAGATAGAGGGCCGAGAAGGCTCATATTTGGTATTTGACTAAAATTTACCAGCTACCATTTATGGTATCTGCGTACAAAATTGCATCTAGAAACAATGCAATTGCTTGTTCTGTCATGTAGAAAGCTTTGTGCTTCAAAGATAAGAACTCTTGTATTCTTACTGATAGTAGCTCCATCTATTTAGAAATTTATCCCTTGCTTAGCTCAACCATGTATGTAGTCATTCAAACAACAATTTATGAAGCCCGTTTAGCTCCCATTAACTAGCTTTTAACAAGATCTAGCATGCATCTCCACTCATAATTTGCTAGATTATCCTTTTGGAGACCCCTATTTTCCTTGCTTCAGATGTTTGCTTGTTCTTGATATGTGAGGTTGTCCCTACGTAGTATTTGGATAGCTACTTCTTTTTGGATTTAATAGACATGAGTTGTGGGTTTCAATATTGGCATCCCTGAACATGGGATGCCAAATACTCAAAAAAAATCAGTAGTGTATGTGATACTAACTTCTGAATCCATGTATTGTATTGTGGGTTTTTGTTCTTTATTATAATTTGATATCATGCTTATTAAATAAGGTTCAAACTCTTAAATTAAAATAAGGGACTTGTATCATTCTCTCTACCTAAGCCGCCAAAACCAAGGCAGCTTTGAGTAGGAGATCTTCTAGATTATTTACCCACCATGACCAACATTCTATAGATGTAAGGCTCTCCTAAGTGAGAGATTCTACAGTTTTGATTCGCTTCATTTATGGTTCTCTTTGTTTCCCCTTTCCTTTCGTTCTTTTCAACATACCATGCTTATTAAATAAGACTCAAAATTTTGGAATTTAAAATAAGGAACTTGTATCATTTTTTCTACTTGAACAAAAACTAAGATAGCTATGATTAGGTAATCTTGATTATTTACTCACCATGACCTACATTCCATAGGTGTAAGGCTCTCCTAGGTGAGAATTTTTGTGGTATGTTCCTTTCATTTGTAGTTCTCTCTATTGCCCCTTTCCTTTCATTCTTTTCATCAACGCTTTCCCTTGTGTGCCACTATCTTTTTCAAGGGCTTTGTCTATAGCTATTTTTAGGATTTTTGGTTTACGTGTCGAGGAGCTACTTATTAATTCACTATTTGATGCTTTCTTTTTCCCTTTTCCTGCCATGATCTCTACTTGTAGTTGTTGAACTTCTTGAACTCCAAAGTCTCTGAATAAATGTGCTGCTAACTATAGCCATAATTGATTTAAAAATCTCAAAGCTCAAACAAGTAGTTGTTTGAACTAATTTTGAATACTTTCCCCTTATGCCGTATTGTTGACGTTGACTATAGAAGATGTATGCAAAAAAAATGTTCTATGCAATAAAAATGTACTAACCTTTTGGTAGGCAATTGAAGTTGATAAACTATATAGTTAATAAAAGACCAATTCCTTTTAGCCAAATTTTGAATGTAATTCAATTTTTGTTTGAACTAGAGCCACGTAGGAAGTTGTACAATGGTGTGCAGTAGGGGTTTACTATAGAGCAAGAATATCCAATCATTAGAGGCTATTTTAATAACTCAAACTAGACAGTACTGGCCCAACTCCTTGATTGTATGGTTGCAACAATAAATGCACATTGTACGGTGAATACTAAACATTTGTAGAATTCAAACCATATGGTGGTGGTGGAAAGATAAAACCATACAATAATGGCATTGGAGTTAGACAATTTCCCAATCATTAGACTTTGTATGGTAGCAACATGGTCAATTTCCTCTGTAAATCGTATGGTGGAAGAGTTCTCAAGTTGTATGGTGGTGAATTTTTTTTAGGTTGTATTGTGAGATATTGATTTCATATAACAATTTAGTGATAGCACAAGGAACCCATATGTTGAGTGCTAAAATGGGTCACATAGTATAGAGAATAATGACCATAGCTAGTCATACAATGAACAACTTGAATGATTCAAGTCATACAATGATGACAATTGATTCAAACCATATGGTGGATGTGACCAATTTATGTCATATAGTTAGGAGGTGTACAATGGTGGGAATGAAGGAGCATATTGTGTAAATAGGAGAATTGGATCGTATGAAATTGGGACACCAAGTGATAGGCCATGCAGTTGGTATATGCATCTCTTTTTATTTTTTAACATATTCTCTCCTCCCCTTGCAATATTTTTATTTTTCACTATTATTTTTTACAATACAAACTTTTCTCCTTTTAAGTTTTAATTTATCTCTCTCATCTAATACTTTTCTTTCCCTTTTTCTCTTATTTTATTTTTCCCTTGAGTTCAAATTTCTAATTGACCTCCATTTTATGTCGAGTCATGCAGTATGCATATGGTCCTTTGTAACACTCATTAGCGCAACATGTATCTACATACTGCAAATTTTTTTCAACAGTATTAATTTGAGTCTATTAAACTTGACCCTTCTGGCTATGGGTACTAGGTTATTGCTATGTCTTGTATGGGTGGATTTGCTAGAGGATTATGTACTATTTCCCAAACTCCAAATGGTTGTGGTGCCAATGGTTGTGGTATAGTGGAAGTTGTTAAATGAAGTATTTCTCTAGCTTCTTGGACAACTTGGTTGTATCTTGATCATCCTACCACGAGCGAGCATTCTGCCATAAACATTGGATGAAGACTTGAAGGACCTTCTTTCAAAAGTAGGAATGGGTATCTATCAAATAATTTTTTGTATTCCTCTGCGAGTTCATCTAAATCTTCAAGTATGTCATCTCCAGAAAGTTGACGAAGGTTAACATCTCCCAAAGGGAGGTCAAAGCAAACATATCTAGAGCGCAAGACAAAATATGTCGCGTGTATACGGCATTTACCATATATTTAATCAATTTTGCAAGTGGACCAAACAAACATTTAGTTAATTGTGAATGTGTACTTAGTATTGCACTTCCACCAATTTCTTCAAAGGTGTTTGTCGTGTCATCTTTTTCTCCTTTTGTGCATTACTTCAATTGCCCATTGTGCTATAATTCTTCATTCATCTAGCTTGTTCAATCATTGTCACCCAATCTATTTTCTATAGAGATCCTTAGATTGGGTACCATGTATTCCATATATGATCACCTCTTGATTGTACATTAGTTGAAAAGGTGTATGTCCAGTAGTTATCTTAAATTTTGTTTGATAGGCCATTCATACTGTTGGCAAACATTCCTCCCAATTTGTATCTTTGATCCCACATGATTTATGAATAACTGAGATGTGTACCTTATTTGTTGATTCTACTTGGCCATTTTTTCTTAGGTAATATGGGCTAGAGAGAGTATGGAAGATCTTGAATTCGCTTATCAATATTGAGATTACATGGTTGATGAAATTACCTCCTATGTCACTTGTTATTTGTATTGAAATTCCAAACCTTGTAACTATTTTCTCGTAGATAACATGTGTTGTACTTAATGTTGTATTATTCGATAAGGCTCGTGCTTTTACCTACTTTGTCAGGTACTCTATTGCCACTACATTTTAGGTGCATCTATGTAGTTGAGTGACCTGTTGGTGGTTTTTTTATTAACCCCTGATTCTAAAGTTCTTACCAAGTTGTGACTAATTTGAGTCAAGGATTGGAAAAGGCAAACGAAAAAGGGGATTTTAGCCTTGGCTACACTTGGAGCCCAAAGATCTTTTAGAGGATAAATAGTCAAGGTTTAAAATGAGTCCCACAAAATATGACTATGTTTTAGCTATAATTGCTAGTTTTTGTGCGAGATCACTTTTAATCTATAGATCTCTTCTTTAGGCAGCTAGGTTGGAAGATGTAGCTAAGAATAGGTCTTTGGTCACACACCCCTTGAGATATATTTAGTAAAATAACATTCATTAACCTAATAGATTACAGTGCACAACAGTCCTCCAAGGTTTTAGCAATCATAGGATTACAATAGTTTTAATAGAAATTTATATCATTCGCTTGTGCACAATGGTTGGTCAAATAAAGCTAAAAGAAATAAAATGTTACTTATGATTTTCTTGTTTTTTAAAGGATGAGAATGGTTGGTTTTCAAGGTTGATTGGTGCACAATCTTGTAACAAAGTCAAATCCAAACAAAACCCTAATAGCAAAGAAAACCCTAACTCTTAGATTAGTTTAATGTGCTTGGCTCTACATTGTAGAACTTAAACCCTTAAATGCCGCTTTTACCCAACAATTTATCTCTACTTAATCATCCTAAATTAGTTAAGAGTTTCATGTGTTAACCCAAAAAGATTTTTGCTTTGGAATTTAGCTGCACGAAAACAAAATGACTTTACAACACCACTTGAATGCAAACTAACAAAAATTAACACAAAGAACAACAAATGTGAACTCAATGATTCCTTGAATCACCAAAAACTCTTAAATAACACATTAGATAGAATACATTGCAAAGAAAAAGATATATTGATTTTTTGAGAGACATTTACATTGCTATTACAAAATGTTAGATGAAGTCGAAAATATAGATTACACCCATTTAAACAGGTTACAATACAATTTTGAGATCGAATCAAATGAGCTTTTTCCCTTATAAATGCAAAAAACCAAATTTCTTTTAATGAATCACAAAAACCCTTACATAGAATGGGAACTAGGGCACAAAAATGTGGTCAGATGAGTGTGTAAGACTAAACCACACCACTATTATTACCATGTACATCCTCCAACTTTGAAAGTAATACCCTAAGGTTGAAGACACACCAACAATCTCTGAAAATCCAATCATGATCTAGGATTAAATTGCTCACCAACTCGTGTGCAAATTTGTGCGTAGAAAGTAGGAAATGATTTGTGAAATGTGCTGCAAAATTATCCTAAAAGACTAAGATATTGACCATTGCAAGAAAAATATCACCTACAAAAACTCTCTCATGGCCATGGTGTCCATGTCATCGAATCCATGCCTATCCAAACATAAAAAATGATTTTAGGGTTTTTCCTATCAAGTATAGGGCCAAATTGAGTAATAAACCAAACTCTAACTTCTTACAACCATTTGCTAGAGAAAAATGCTCAAATCATGCTCTAATCTTCTCAAGTAGTGAAAAACAACATTTTCAATTGAGTACCTTTTATGACATTTTAGGTCCTTTTCGACGACCATGTGACCTTTCAAGTTGATCTGGTGAGTTATAGAGGAAACCATAGAAAAGAGATAGGATCATTAGACTTTGAAGTTCAAGAAGAACTCATGCCAAGAACCTATGGTTGGGCTTGTCAAAGTTTAGAGTTGGTTAGGAAGTCATGCCAGAATGGGATGTGGGTAGTGGGAAGTTCGAAGTGGAAACCTTGACAAGAAGAAAGTTTTTAGGATGTCAAGGTTGGAGGAACCAAGTACTATAGCAAGGGTTGCCCAAAGTGTAACTTTGATGGACTTAGGAAAATAACGAAACAAGTTTTGGAGTTAAGAGTTCAGAGGGGAATGAAAGGAGGTATTGGAAAATTGAGGGGCCTAAAGACTTCAAAACTTTTGGGGTGTGAAAAAGGTGATGTTAGCATTATGTCATGATGATGTGAGCAGGGAACTCTGCAAAAATAATGACACTGGCAAGAATCGACTACCCCATAACTTTGACAAAAGGGTGATATCATGATGACATCAACATTGAGGAGTTGGAGTTGGATGGAAGGATATGTCAATGGGACTAAATCTAGACCTTTGAAACACTTAGGCAATTCTCTCACACCGGTGGGGACTAGAAAAGTGGAGCATGGAGGGAGATGGTAATTGGGGATGGGAAAGTCCAAAGGCTCGACACTAAAAGGCTTAAGGAAAACAGGGGGACCTAGGTGTTGTGGGGCAACCATGGAAATTATATGATGATTAAGGAAAACCCCAATGCCGGTAGTCTTAGAAACTTTTGACTGCAAAGAAGAGGATCATCAAGGTTGGAAGGGGAGTTGGATGATGGGATGACCAAGTTTGAAAGCTCGACAAAAGAGACTTGTCGTCAACAAATTGTCAAGAATCAGAGATTGGGGATGTAATAAGAAGATACAAATGGGAGGTCAAGTCCACTTTGGTGATAGGAAAAACTATTTGATACCACGAACTTCTGAACCTAGACAATTAACATGAGAACCATGCCAAGTCCTACAAACTGATAGGATCTTTAATTAGATCACTTTTCAAAGGCTTGGACTGGATTTTTGGGATTGGTAGGGAGGGTCTGTTGTGGAGAGGAAGCCCGACAACCCAATAGATAAGGGGGAGTGGGGAAGGCATGACATGCTAGTGAGGAAATCTCCGAAGGTTCGAAACTCTAACAACTTGCAAAACCTAAGGAAAACAACCCTCTATAGTTGCATGCTTAGAATTTATTGGAGTTTTTAAAGACATTGAAGCACAAAGTTCACATAGAGGATATCACAAAATTGATTACAACAAAGTTTTGACAAAGGAAAAACCCACTTATATTCCCTAAAATCGATTAGCAAAGGTAGGCCAAACAAAGCCAACATAGCACATGGACAAACATAGCTAAGTTTGCAAAATTTTGGACATGTATGCTTGGGTTCCAGCTCCTATAAAGTATAACAAAGCTTGTTGTACCTAATGTTGTGTTATCAGGTAAGGCTCACACTTTTTCCCACTTTGTCAGGTACTCTATTGCCACTGTGATGTATCTGTATCTATGTAGCTGACTAACCTTGAGAGGACCTATAAAGTCCAATCCCCATCATTCGAACAATTATTGCAGTTTGGATGGTGAGAGTGACATGAAATCTCTTTTCAACAACTTCCCTACTCTCTAGCATGTCACATCCAAGTACTCACTCCTTTGCATTTGTATGGAGTGTTGGCTGCCATAGACAACAAGGATTGTAGTGGCGTCCAAACCCATATGCCAATCCTTCACGTGTCTTTTCCAACATGCCTCACACCTCTTACCTTTTCCCACTTCAAATGTCTTAGAATATGGTCTAGGCCTATTTTATATAGGAGTTTGTTGATTAATTGATATTTTTTGCTTTGAGTTTTAGTTTCCTTAGTTCTCCTAGTGGCATATCCTTTAAGAATGATGATATTGAAAGTTACTCTTCGTTGTTCTCATACCATGGTGGCAATGCGGCTATTTGGAAGAAGTGAGTGTCGAGGAAATCTTCATTTACACCTTCAAGAGCTTCTCTTGACTTGATTCTCGAGGGTTGGTCTAGAATGACATGATCTTTCCCTAGCCAAACAATTATTATAAAAGTAAATGCCTGAAGTAATAGTAACCATCTATTTATCTAGCTTTGGATGATTGATTTGTTTACCAAGAACATCAATGCTTGATGGTCCACATAGAACATAAATGGTCTTTCTAGCATATAGCATCACAACTTCTGCACTTAGTAGACCATGTCCAATGCTTCTCTTTGTGTGGTGCTATAATTATGTTATGCTCTTGACATTAATTGAATTGCAAAGAATACTGAATGATCAAGCTCTTGAGGCCCAACTTGTGCTAGTGTGGCTCCAATAGCAAAATTAGATGCATCCACATGAGCATGTAACTCTTTATCCTAATCTCGGTATACTAAAATGGGAGAACTAATTAGTTATACCTTTAATTTGTTGAAAAAAATTTCGTGGTTCTCCAACCATGTGAAAGACACCCCTTTCCTTATGAGTATATCCAATGGATGTGAGATTTGAGCAAATTTCTTGAGAAACCATCAATAGTAGCCTACACGGCCCAAAAATGATCTTACTCTTGTGATGTCTTTTTGGGTTTCCATCTCCACCATTACCCTTATTTTGTCAAGATTTGTTTCCAATCCATCTTTGTAGACAATATGTCTAAGGTTTTCCTTGTAGTAACATGAAATGACATTTCTTTGGATTTAAGGCTAGTCGTGTTGATCTACATCATTTTGTGCACTTAGTAAGCGCTTTTAGATGTCTTTCTTCATCATTGTAGATTAACCAGTCATCCAAAAATGCCTTGAAACTTCCTATAGACATTCTATCAAAGATGTGGAGGAACATTCTTTAGAGTGTTGTAAGAGCATTGCACAGTTTGAACGGCATTTTGTTATAGGCATATACTCCATCTTCTACTACAAAGGTAGTCTTGATTTTGTCTTCTTTGGCTATGCTTATTTGGTTGTACCTAGAGAATCTGTCTATGAAGTAGTAGATCTCGTGTCCTGCTACTTCTCCGAGAATAGAATCTGCGAATGAGATTGGAAGTGGATCCTTAATACTCAATGTATTAAACCTTCAAAAATGTACACATTTTGATTTGCTTAGATTCCTTGTTTAATGAGATGACTATGGGTGACACCTTGTAGTGACCCTCTTATAATTTTTTTCAACTTTTTGCAACAACTTCAACAATGGCACCCATCAGCGTTAGCATTATCAAATCAACTGCTGAAAGTAACCCTACGCCAAGGACGTTCACTCAAGACCCAAGATGGGTGAGGTGATATCATATGGCGCTGGGGATCATTAGTAGCAATTGAATGAAAGTACAATGCTGGAAATGTAAATATGGAACTTGACTACGTATTTCAGCGGGAGTGAATTGACGGCTCAGCCGATCAGCAAATGAGAATGCAGTACAGGTAGTAAGATGGCGAGGCCTATCTCTTCTACCAATGGTGGAAATGAAAAGTATGTAGGAAAGTAAATAAGGCTATGAGGCCAACCTTCTTCCACTAAGAGTGGGGATTACAAAGAAATATGCAGAAGTATTAAAGAGTTGATTAGTACTATTGAAACAGCTTTACAATGTGTAGTAAAATCTGCAATAGCCAAGTATTAGTGATGTCCAAGTAGCTGCAAATTATATCAAATGTTTTACAAAACTTCTCCCGAAGGTACCTTATACCCATTTGCTTATCACTTGCAGTTCGATAACACAAACAATACCGCAAAATACGAGGCGCTCATACTAGGCCTCAAAAATGCAAGGGATATGGGCATAAGATTCCTTCAAGTCAAAGGTGATGCAGAGCTGATCGTCCAACAGGTCAGAGAACAATATCAAGGAAAAGTTTCCTTATGTCTTATCGACAAAGGGTGTGGAATGCAATTGACTGGTTTGAAGTATTCAACATCAGGTACATACCACACGAGCAAAATAGCGGAGCAAATGCCCTTGCCGTATCGATTGCTCTTTTCATGCCCCATTATGACTTCCGTCAGAATGCCTTCGCTATTGAGCTCGTTTATAGGCTAGTTGTCCCCGACAACTGCGACAACTAGCATATCTTTGATGATGATGGTGACATCAAGGAGTTCCTCTGCATGGGAGACAATTATCAAGAACTGTTATTTGAAGATAGTGCTTCTCTTTTCAAAGAATCAATAGCGGAAGATTCTGAAGCCACGGAATCCGACATCATCCAACTAAGAGGCAGCAATATCCCAAAGTGTTTAGTGTCCTTGGAGGATATATTTGATAGACATGACAAACATGTTCAAGATCAAAGGAATTCTAACAACAAGACGTTAGCTGATTACCAACAAGTCAACAATGGTACAGAAGATAAGCCTCGGCTTGTCAACTTAGGAAAATGTTGCACTGTAGAGGAAAGCAACAGCTTCATCTCCCTATTCAAGCAATATCGAGACGTCTTCACATGGTCTTATGAAGATCTCAAAGCATTCAAGCCAAAGGAATTGTCTCATACAATTCCACTCAAGTCTGATGTCAAGCCTTTTAAGCAGAAGCAAAGACACTACAACTCGTGTGTTCAAGATACAATCTACGTAGAGGTAAAAAAGATGGTGGATGCGAAGATCAAATTTCCGATCCACTATTCTACCTGGGTGTCGAACATAGTTCCTGTACGCAAAAAGAACAGAGAAATCCGGATTTGCGTAGATTTTAGGAACTTGAACTAGTCATCGCTAAAGGATAATTATCCTTTACCTATCATGGAGCATACATTGCAAACAATAACTAGTTCAGAGATGTTGTCATTACTTGACGGCTTCTCCAGATACAACCAGATTGCAGTGGCCGAAGAAGACCAACTCAAAACGACGTTCACCACCCCTTGGGGAACGTTCGCCTACGAGAGGATGCCTTTCGGCCTCATCAATGCCGGTGCTACTTTTTAGCAAGCCATGGACTTGGCGTTTGGCGACTTAAAGGACAAATTGATAGTCATCTATTTTGACGACCTTACTGCATTTTCAAAGAAGCAGCAAGATCATTTTTAGCACTTAGTGAAAGTGTTCAAGAGGTGTAGGTACCACCACATATCATTGAATCCGAAAAAGTCCCTCTTTGCAGTGACAAAAGGCAAGTTGCTAGGCCACATCGTCTCCAAGGAAGGGACTCGGATAGACCCTAATCGGGTTGATGCAATCAAGGCCCTGACTCTCCCTACAAATAAAATTCGGGTACACTCCTTCAACAAAGTTAACTTTATACGAAGATTTGTACCCGACTTCTCTGAGTTGACTAAAGACATTTCAGCAATGATGAAGAAGACGACCGCCTTCAAGTGGACCGAAGAAGGAAGGCGTTCGAGAAAATAAGGAAAGCCATCAGTAAAGCGGCAATGTTGGTTCGATTTGATTTCAATAAAGAGTTCATTCTTTATTGTTACGTATCGGAACATATTCTCTCTACCATACTGACCTAGAAGTTGAATGAAGAGACTGAGTCGCCGATTGCTTTCATGAGTAGCAGCTTCAAGGATAGCGAGTCTCGGTACTCCCAGGTTGAAAAAAACGCGTATGCAGTTGTGAGAGCTATCAAGAATTTCAGATTCTACATCCTAAACTCTCACACCACTGTGTATGTTACAGACCCCGTAGTCAAAAGTGTCCTTACTCAACAGGAGATGGGAACCAAAAGAGGCAACTGGATCGCAAGAGTCTAGGAATATGACTTGGTTATCAAGCCTACCAAGCTCGTTCGTAGGAGAGGTCTATGTCAACTGATGGCAAAAGATAGTGATCTAAAGCACCAAGCTGTTGATGTGATAGTTTTTAAGTTTGTAAAGTATTATTCTAGTAACTTTCTTTTAGAATTTCTTTATTCGTTTAGGTTGACTAGAAAAGAGTATAAGTTGATTTTTTTATTCACAACTCAATTCTTACACAAATTGTTTATCTTGTATTAATATGTTTAACATGGTCTTTAAGATATAACAAAAAGAGAATAACTATTGTAGTCAAGTACATGTATTAGTCTATGCACGATTGTTTATATAAATCAAAAAATATATAGAGGGTATGTAGCCATGGAGGGAGGGGAAAATTGATTCTTTAAAATAGGAAAATATAAATATGTAAAACAAACCTTGTTTACAATTAGAGTATTGGATGTCTTTTCGACACCAATTATTGAATACATGGGTTGCATTTTTGCTTGTTGATCTATCTTTGTATTGAGCACAACATCATACAACTACAAAGCAACATTTCATATTGTTATATCAAAATACATGAGTGAAATTAGATAAGTAAGGAATGGGGAAAAGGCATTGTGGAATGGACCACCACAAGAATAGTAGTGGTGTCATAGGCTATGGACAAGGGCAGTTGAGGAGCTCTCCAAACCGGAATGCAAGCCAGGTGCATATCAATTTTGTTGACAGGTCTACTATGAAACAAACACTAGTGTTTGTCATTGCATAAGGCAACCAAAACAATTGATATCATTATAGTAGAGCAATGAATATTATCAACTAGCTTATGAGCAAACACCTACCATTTTGTGTTTGTTGAGAGGGGAACGATGAGGAAACCATGAAGGTAATAAAATCCATGGTTGTTGTGGACATGCTCGAGCAAGCCAGGAAAAATAACATGGAATTTTATCATGTATCACGGAAAAGAAAATCAATGTACACAACACTATATATTTAGGAATGTAATATATAGGAATAGTGAAATAGGGAAATGACAGGAAAAGAATTTTGCAGGAAAACATTTGTATCAATTTGAATCAAATACAGCTAATAGAAAAGATAACATGAAGACATTTAAATTTGTGGAAGGAAAGCACAGAGGAGGAATGTGAGAACAAATAAGATTGCCGCCAGTCATGTTAGTGTAAGATCCATCAAAGTATAATATCCACTATTGTGTTGTCATGGTGAGGACATCTACATCTGGGAATTCAATGTGCATGGGATGGTCATCTAACAATGGTGCTTCAACTAGCTGATTTTTGATTGCTTGGCCCTTGATTTCTTTTCTATCCACGTATTGAATGTCAAATTCACTCAATATCATTACCCTCTTTGCTAGTCTTCCAATTAAATTGGCTTTGTTGAGTAGATATTTCAATGGATCTATCTTGGCTATCAGTTTGATGGTATGTGTTAACATATAGTGTTGCAATTATTGAGTAGAAAACACTACTGCCAAACAAGCTTTTTCAAAGAATGTATAGTTGAGTTCATAGCCATTCAATGTCCTGCTAATGTAATAGATCACCCTTTATTTTCTTGTAGAGTCTTCTTGTGCTAGAAAAGCTCCCATAGATACCTCAATAGTTGCTATATAGAGTAGCAGTGGTTTTCCCTTTGTTGGTGGTACTAAGATATGTGGATTCATTAGATATTTTTTCAATTGATTAAAGGAAACTTCACATTTTTCATCCCATCAAAAAGAAACATTCTTGTGTAGAAAATGAGTAAAAGGACAACTTTTGATTGCCAATTGCACAATGAATCTTCTGATGGATTGGAATCTTCCTTGTAGAGATATCAGTTGGCTGATATTCTTAGGAGGTGGCATCTCCATGATTGCTTTCAATTTTTCCAGATCTACTTCAATGCCTTTAGCCAAGACTATGTATCCTAAGAGTTTTGCTGATGTTACACCAAATACACAATTCTTTGGGTTTAATTGTACATTGAATTTTTCCAATCGAGTGAAGATTTTATCCAAGATTTCCAAATGTCCTTCCTTGGTGTATGATTTTTCCAATAGGTCATCCACATAGTCCTCTATGAATGTGTACATCATGTCATGAAATATTGTTGTCATTGTGTGCTGTTAAGTGGCTCCTGTACTCTTTAACCCAAAACGTATGACGTTCCAACAAAATACCCCATGGGCATGTGAAAGCTATTTTTTCTTAGTCCTTGGGTGCAATCTTTATCTAATTATAGCCTAAAAATTTGTCCATGAGTGATAGCATTGCATTCCCTACTGTTAAATCCATGATGATGTCTATGTTGGGCACAAGAAAGCCATCCTTCAGACAAGCCTTGTTAAGGTCTCTAAAACCCATGCATATTCTGATACTATCATCCAGTTTAGAGTCTGGCACAATGTTTGAAATCTATTATGCATAATCAATTGGTTGGATGAATCCTGTGTCCAATAATTTCTTCAATTCTACTTTCACCAATAGGGCGATGTGTGGGTGCATTTTTCTGAATTTTTTCTTTACTAGTTTCACTCCAGGTGGTAGAGATAAATGATGTATTATAAGATCTAGATCTATTCCTAGCATGTTAGCATAGGACCAAGAAAAATTGATTTTTCTTTCTTCAAAGAATTTAGTGAAACTTGGTTTTTCTTGTTCTGTCATGGATGTAGCTAGATGTAGGGTCTTCACTGTTTTTGCAGTGCCAATGTTTATGGATTGCGTAGGCTCAACCAATACTGATGATATATCATGATAGTGCTCAGGAAGAGTGTCAAATATCCTATCCTTCAGTGGCTTAGAGAGGCTTTCACTGTTGAATACACTCTTTCTTTTTACTTTTTCTTGATCTAATATTGCCATTGAATGGTTTTCACTATTAGATCAATTTTTGAAATTCATCATTTTGCAGCTAAGAGATTTGGTACTTCCCTTGTCAAAAGCTTCGTTATGAACTTCACTGGTGGAACTTGTTTTAGGATTTTCAAAACAAAGGAAATTGACAATGGCATCATCATTTGCAAAGATAGGGATATCAAGTAGCTCGGTTTGTTCCTAGTCAATAAGTTCAAGGTGTACCGATGGTAAGGAATCATCAAATTGGTTTAATTCAAAGGAAATAAGTGTCATGATGGCAGTATTTTCAAAGTGTTTGATAGCAATGTTGAGGTATATAATGTTACTCTCCTCCAAATGATCTATCTCGCTTGATGTCTGATTGTCCTCACTAGAGTCATCGATATGTAGTGAGCCAAATTCAAGTGGTCTAGACCTTGAAATTTGTCCCTCCATACGTATGGGTGCATACCTATGTATCACATCAACTTCTTTGTCTTGATAAGATTCTTCAGATAGTGAGTCCCATTCATATTCATTTGAATATATTTCAAAACTAGCATGCAATTGAAGGTTTCACTCACAAATCTACTGCTTGGATTCTTATTTTGACTCTTCTTTGTATCCTAGCCTTGTCTTGTCTTTTGCATTGGTTATGATAGGCTATATTGGTTCCACGATACCTTTTTTTCTTTTGCCAATAGGACCTTTTCCTTCATATCCCATCTTTTCTAAGATTGTAAACCCTTTGCCATATGGTTCTATTAGTACATTGGAAGTTGATGCTTGGGAACTCTCTTCATCTTTGTACAACCAATTTAAAACGTCCTTGTCTTTAGATTCATCAAGTAGAGTTCCTGCTTTTACAAATTTACCATCAAAGAGCATGATGGGTTGTGAGGATTGTTGTTTGGATGTTGATGGTTGTCCATATGACTTTGGAGAAGGTAACAACTATGAGAGACATAAGGATTACTTGAAAGAATACTCTCCCATGCCTTTATCTTCCAACTAAATTTTTTTCTCAAACAGTTTTGACAAAGCATTTTGTTGACTTTCATTAGTTGAGGAAGTAGAATTGTCAATACCATTATCTTTTGACTGAACCTTTTTCTCAGACTGATTTGACAAAGAATTTAGTTGGCTTTCATTGCTTGATGAATTAGGAGTGTGATCTTCCTTGCTGTGTGGTAAAAAAGTTATCTTGGACCATCATAAGAGTGTTGGAATATTGAGGATTGTTGGAATCAGCTGAAATGGTGATCTCTTGTCCATTATAAGGGAATTTCAAGCATTAATGATATGTTGATGACACTTCTTGTGTTTCATGGATCTAAGGTCGACCCAAGAGTATGTTGTATGTCAAGTCTTTGTCCAAAACTTGGAAAACTATATCTTTTTGAATTGTTCCCACTTGAATTGGAAAGACAATTAGTCCTTGAGAGGACCTTTCTTCATCATCATAAGCTTTGATGGTGATCTTTCTTTTGGCATCTATGGAATTTTCTAAAAATCCTAGTGCATAGATAAGCTTTAAAGTACAAATATTTAGACCAACTCCACCATCTATTAAAATGTGTTTGACTCAATGTTTATGGATTATAACCTAAATATGGAGCAGAGCATTGTGTGGATGAGTAAGGGATGCATCACCATTTTCAAAGAATGATAGGCAATGAGGTGCATTCAAATGTCCCACCATGGCTTGGAATTGAAAAACTTCCAAATTGGTTGGTACCATGGTGTCCACTAGAGATTTTTCCAAAATATCCTTGTGGGCTGGTGAAATTTTGAGAAGTTCCAGAATGGATATCTGCGCTGGAATCTTTTGCAATTGGTCTATGATATTGTATTGATTTCAAGGGGCAATATGTGTTTTAGATGTGCTTCATTTCAATACAAACTTGGACTGTGCTCTCGTGGTTACATTTATAGGAAATTTATCTTGTTTATTTTTGATTTTGATGACGTTAATTTGATTATCAAATGCAACCATGTCTTGTTTGTGCTCCATTATGAGTCATTAATTTGATTATCAGCTGCAATAATGTCTTGTTTATCATTGATTTCAATGTCATTAGTTTGATCATCAACTATTGAAAGATGAAGGATGGTAGAATCATAGACATAGTTCACATTTTTCCCTTTGGTGTTTGTTGAAGAGGATTCCCCTTTTTCATAGTTGGGTAAAGGGTTTTTGAATGCTCCATGATCAATTTTTTTTTGAGGTCCCTCTATTGATATTTCACGTCTATCTATCAAGTCTTGCACCAAATTTTTTAGTTGCATGCAATCATTTGTTTTATGGCCCTTGTTTCTATGAAAATCACAATAATGTACATCATTCCACCATGATGGTTTAACTCTTGTTTCCCAACCTCATGCCTCTAGTAATGTTATGAGTTTGGCTACAAGAAGCTCTTTCAATGTTGATTCAAGTGACTATCCCAAAGGTGTAAATCTTCTATGATTTGATGGTGTTTGATATGGTGTTGAAGCTGGTTTAGATTCATTTTTGTTTTGGTTGCTATTTTGATTGGTGTTTTAATTGTTCTTGGGTGTAATTCCTGATAGATTAAAGACTAGCTTTGCATTATGTGTTTCAATTGCACCATCATTACCAATGTTCTTGTTTCATTTCTAGAATTTGGGTTTTTTATTACTGTTATAATGATTGGAGGAGTTTGTTGAGTTGTTTCCTTCATTATAGATTTCTAATAACCCTCTTTTAACCAAGGCTTCCTCAAATTTGAGTCCATTTTCAATCATCTTTTCAAAGCTCGATGGACATTGCAATTCTAGTCTATAGCTCATCTCATTTTTTAGATTATCAATGAATAATTCCATCTTTTCTTTTTCAGGTATAGGATGAGGGTATCTAGCAAATAATCTTCTCCATCTTTGTAAAAATATGAGAAATGATTCACCCTTTTTTTATTTTGTGTTGCAAAGATCTTTCATGGTTATCTCATGTTGAATGCTATAGGAATATTGAGTGATAAACTTATTGACCAGCTCTTCAAATGACCTAATACCTGGTGGGAGTTTTAAAAACCATTCCATGCATTGGCCACCCAAACTCCCTGGAAACAATCTCATTAAATAAGTTTCTTCATGTGCAAACTCCAAGATCGTGGTGCGAAACTCTCTTACATGATCTATAGGATCAGATTTTCCATTGTACTTGTCATATTTTGGAAGGTCACAGTTAGGTGGAAATGGTATCATGTTCAAAATTCTATCATATGGATAAGGGTAGATTTCTTGCAACAAGTATCTTTTTGTGGTTCCTCTTTGCATGTCTTGGATGTGATTTTGAAGGTTTTCCATTTGTTGGGTCAAAGCATTCATTGGGTCCATGTTTCATGAATCAATGTCTATCCTCTTGGGAGCTCCTTTCAGTTGGTTGATATCAAAGTCATTGGGTAGTTTGGCACCTTGGTTTTCCAACATCAAAAAGTATTTCTCTCCATCTTTTTCTAATATTTTTTCCATGAACTTGTGAAATTCAAGGTCTTGTTGACCTTGTTGAATGTCCTCATTAGTTATTTCATCATTTTCAGGTTTTTAGAATCTGTGAAAGGGATTTTCTTCTGCTTCAACCATGGTAGTTTGAGTTTCAATTTCCTTTTCATTGAGTTTTTGTTTTTGAGATCTTATTAAAATGGGCATACAAGTGATAAAAGTTTACTATACTTTGATCTTTGTTTAGGAGTGACAAGGAGATACCTAAGCCAAATAGAATGATGGATTCTATTGATGATACTAAGGTGATAAATCTGTTTTACAATGTGTTGTTTCATGATGAAGGATGATAGATCCCGATGATGAAACTTAGCTAACGATCAGATGATAGATTTGATGATTAGGCACCTTAAGATGTTTTGATCCAAGTTTAGTTAAAGGAAATTCACTTGCAAAGGCCAATTTTTTAAGTTTAAACTAATGTTGGAATGAGGAATAAAATTTGCTCTAGAAAGGATCCCTAAATATGGTTTTAATTGTCTAACAAATGTTCAAATTAGCTCTCTATTTGTGAATTAGATGGATGCACTAAAATAGGGTGTAGATGCACTAAAAGATGGCACAAATGCACTAAAATAGAGCTACAATGCGCTAGACTGTACCCTAGATGCACCATAAAAGGGAGATTTATGCACTAAAAATTTAGGTATATGCACCAAAAAAGAGTCCAGATGTGCTAGAATATGAGCCAAATGTGCTAGAAAAGAGCCTAGATGTGATAGATTGCCCCTATATGTGCTGAAACAGAAAGTTGACGTGCTGGTAAATGCACCAGAACATGGGATAAATGCATTGAAATATGAAGTCAATGTGCTAGAAAAGAACCTAGATGCGCTGGAAGATGTGATGGATGCATTAAAACAAGCCAGAGATGCACTAGACTACCCACAAATATGGTTCAAGTTATTTGGTAGATGTTCAACTTAGTTTTCTATTGGAGTATCAGGTAAATGCACTAAATAGATTGCAAATGCACTGGAAGATGTGACAAATGCACCAAAATATGGTCTAAATGTGCTGAAAGGTATGATGGATGTGCTACAACAAAACCTAGATGCACCGAAAAATGAGGCAAATGCGCTGAAATAGAAAGCTGATGTGCTAAACTAGAAATACTCACCATTTTTGAAAGTTTGTCTAGTTTTTCTTATTTTCAACTCAGTGAATTGGGTGTTTTCTTGATGAAAGATCTTTTGAATGATGAGTTTTCTTGGTTTTCTTGTTTGTGAACCATGTGAATTAAGTATTTTTAATGGATGATCTCTTGAAAAATGATTTCACACATAACAACAAGTAGTACAACAATTGTTTCACCCTATGATCTAAACATTAAGTGTATGTTCAAGGATTTGGTATGATCCCTTTGATTTCCATAGGTATTAAACAATAGTAAATAGATCAGTCACTTTTCTAATGTCAAGGGTCATTTATAATATCATAGCCCACGTCTTAAAACTACATCAACTCACATAGTCGTGTAACCCCCTAGAGGGTGCCTGTGTTTTTTCCTTTCTTAGGTCTTAACCAAAGTCAAATCCTCCACTTTTGGCCATTAACCCTTGGTAGTTATATGATGAGTATCTTGGGGGCAGATTCTTCTCTCCCCTTGCACTGTGAATATTAAAAATGTTTGGAAACTAACTCGGCTGGCTACTACACTTAAGGTTCTTAGTAAGGGTTTCCGTTTGGTGCGACAAAATGATAAACTCCCTTAGGAGACCTCCCAACCTTTAGAACAAAGGCTTTGGTGATGGTTATCAATGCACTCTATCATTGAAAGTGAGTTTCCTCAAATTCATGTTTGATTATAGTGGGTTGGAATACTTGGTTTTAGCCATTCCCACTTAGATCGTTCTCGTAGGGTGAGTATTTTTTCCCACCACGATAGGAATTTTAAAGGTGCTATTGCAATAAATGAAAGAGTGAGTCTGGCATTCTAGTCACCCAGTGAAGGGGAGAGCATAGGCCTATCACTTTACAAGCACAACATACATGGTGTTCATTGATCCTCGTAATTAAACTAGATGCCTAATTTAATCAAGGGAAAAAAATTAACTCCAGCCCCTAAAAACACCATTAGTAGTCTCAGATAATTGTCTTTGTCAACATTTAAAGTACTTGAAAA
>VDFB02020186.1:0-79499 GCA_007258455.2 Sequoia sempervirens
AAGAACTCTACTTGAAGGAATATGGCATACCTTTTCAAGGGCTTGTGCTTATGCATTGTAATTATCACCATTTGGAGATTACAAGGTTGCATATTGTCTATATATCTCATTCAAGTTGAATAGAGTTTGGAGAGTTGGTTATTGCAGGTGTGAAGAAGATTGGTAAAGACAGAAGAAGCATTCTCAAGCAAGAATTGGAGCTATTGTAATTCAGAGTTTGAATAATAGAATAATTCTTGGTGGAGTTTTTTCCCGAAAGGGTTTCTCCACGGTATATCTTGTGTGAAACTTCTATTATCCTGTCTAGTTCTTCTAAATAATTCTCTCTACATTCTACAACAGTAAAATGGATTAATCAAGATAATCATCCACAAAGAATCTATGTAACAAAGAAAAGACTAACTTAGAACAGCAATTTTGAAGTTTTACAGAGTATTAAGCGAAGAAAACACCTCATTTTACAACAATTCTAACTCCTTTTTTCAATAATTTTTTTATTTATTTGGGCTAATTTTTCATGCTCTTCACAATGGTGCAATCATATTTTGGTTTGAGTGTCTGGCTTTTCCAAAAATTGCAGATTCTTATAGTTGTTGTTGCTTCATCCTCATTTTGGGAACTTCTTGCTCCTATGATAACATTTTTTGTTACAGTTCTTTTTGAAAGTGCCTAATTTTTGTGTAATTTTCACTGGTATGATCAAATTGATCTCATTTTGTACCAAAAATTGTTCTTGATTCTATGGCCTATTTTGGCATCTATAAGCACTAAGATTAAGTCTAGCTTTCTATTTTTGGTGCATCTAGCAATTGTAAATGCACTAAATATATAAAGTGCCAAACCAGATATTGTTGGGGGGATTTCCTGATTGAGTGATTAGGGGGGGTCTCTTGTTGCATTCTTTTGATCTGTTTTCTTGTGCTATCTCATTTTCATGGATCATTCTAAGGTTCATTTTCTCACATCATATAATTATTCAACATGGCATTAAAATGCATGGAGTATTGTAATGACTGAAGGTCAATCTCTATATGTTAAAAATAAGGTACCTAGGCCTAAAAATGCAGATAAAAAGATAAAATAGATGATTGAACATACCAAAGCTCTTAGATGTCTTCGTAGACTAGTTTTTCAAGATTTGTTGTTTCAAATTGAATCATGTAAAAATTCTCATGAAGCTTGGGACAAACTAAAAACATTGTATTGTATTATAGATGAAGTAAGAGGCTATCAAATATATAATGAACCGATGAACCTTGATCCTAAGAAATTTGAAAACATCCAAGACTACCTCACTAAGGTTAATGATCTAAGAGAGAAATGTAAAGCATGTGGAATTGATAAGAAGTACATTCGGTTGGTCTACAATACAATGAAAAAACTTGGTCTTGATTATGCTTCTTTTGTTTCTAGCTTCATACTCATAGATTGACTATGGGATCTACATATACTTCACCTTCATTTGCATCATTTTTTGAGATGTTGATACATGAGCAATAAAATATTATCTCAATGGGTCTCATCAAGACTTCTAAATCTCAGGAATTGTTGGTTAGTCAAGTGAAAGAATCAAAATCGGATAAGAAACAGAAGAAAGCAAAGAATAATCAACATTTAGATCAAGAAAAGAAAAAGTCCTCTTCTAAATGTTAATCATCTAAGGAGAGGCCTACTTGTGCATATTGCAAGAAGGATGGACATGAAGAATATTATTGTAATAAGAAGGATATTGATGAGTTGAAAAATCTTCTCAAAAAGAATTACATTGATTTTCCTTCTAAAATGTTTGAATCACCTCCTTCTTCAAAACAATTTAAAATGGAAAAAGGTAAAGCTTCTACCTTAGGAAATAAAGGAAAATCTCTTTGTGCTTTTTCTAGTCATGGATCAAGGAGATGGCTTCTAGATTCAGGAGCATCTCATCATATGGCATCCTCGTAGTCTATACTCTCTTCTTTTGAGCCTTGTACTATGTATCCTATCTTGATGGGAAACAATGCATACATGAGTGTAATTGGGAAGGGGTCTATTAGTTTTGGGGACAACATTTTCTAGGATGTTTTGTGTGTTTCTTTGTTTGTGAGAGATTTCTACATTGCATATGTACATGGGCACCTAACATGGCCTCGTATTCAGACCCATTCTTGCATCTTTGTGTCATTTGCATAATAATCTTCTACTCCATAAGTTGCACTTAATGGGGGTGTTGGTGTAAATGAAGTCTTGTACCTAGTTAATTCATTACTAGGGGACTTATTTACATGTTAAGCTTGCTTAGGTCCTCAGAATCTTTCTATAAGGTGTTAGTTGTGACTAATTGTTATCTTTTCTTTTGACTTGTAACACATGTGAACCTAGGTAGTTGTGATAAGTTGTATCATGTCATATGATTAAGACACTTATCATAATCTTATGACATCTTATATCTCACCTTGGCTATATAACCAAAGGGTCTCTACTAGATTGTATAACATCATATCATATTTGCATAATTGATAATAATACAGTTTATTCTTGCCATATTCAGATCTTCTCTCTTTGTGCTTTCCATTTGGCCTCTAGTTCTTGGGTGGCTATCTCTATAGCCAATTCTAACACCAAGATCATGGTTTCTATCAACTTTATTCTTCTATCTTGGATCTAATGTGTGATCCTAATGATATGGACTAAGGATAAGTGGGGAACAATAAGGCTATGGTAATTCATGATTGTTACATTGTTGAGGTTAGGCATTATAGTGAATATGTGGGAGAAAAATCAATTATAGCAATTAGTAGTTTCCCACATGATGATAAATGGAGATGTGTACAACATGAAGATAGGTTGATATCTATGGAAGATATTGTTGCACATGTGGAAGTCATTGATGGTCATATGATAAAAGGGAAGATCATTTAAGACCATGATGAAGCACTTATCCATAGTGTTTTCAAAAATATGTGGATAGATCAAAAAGACCATGGTGTTGAAGAAGGTGAATCCACACTTCTTGTTGTCCTCTCAAATTGTGCATGCTTGAGAGTTCTAAATATGATATGAAATTTCATAAATAAATAATTAGAAATGGTGATGAAGTGTGAATTTTTATAGTGAATTGCTTTTGAGGTTTACAAAATATGGAAGCTTAGGAAGGGTACATAAGGACAATTAAAGAAAGATGTAAAAAATGTTAATGCTAGAAGATAGCAATAAGAAGGTTGAATGATAGTCTTAATCAAGGTTTAACCGAGGATAGTCATAAAAATAGTGGAGGTTTACATCTAATGTGATATTAGAGGAAGATAACTATGAATACACACAATCTAATTAAAATATTTACCAATGAAAATAAATAAATATTATATTCTAAGTTTATATTTTAATGTGAAATAGTTAAGTAATTAGAATATAGGTCTGACCAATTTCTATCTTATTTGTAATTCAACATATCTAGTTCAACCTCATAGGGATTACAATTATTAAAAATGAATATATACTAGAACATGCACCTAAAGGAGGTTCTAGGATTATGTCAATAGAAAACTATATGTATGTTAATATGTTAGAGAGTATGTGTTTGTGCATGGGTATATATGGATGCCATGTGCTGAAAATTCTAGTTGTATGTGGCTAGACAAAATAATTAATAATAAGCATGCTAAATAATGGAATGAAATTAAGTTTAATTTGATTTTAAAATATGTGCAGATGGATTTAAAATATGCAAATGAATTTTTTTCATCAATAACAAGATCTCATTTTGTGATCCTTAGCTCAGGATCCCTCCATGAAACAAGATCCTATTTAAAATTTCAGCTTAGGATCCTGAAGCAAAATGAGATCGTGTTTCCTAAATAACAGGGTCCCGTTTTATTTTTCCCAATTTCACATTTTTGGCTAAGTCTGAAACTTCCACGAGAAGTGAACTCATCTTCTTTCTTTTACCCACAATGGTTTTTCAAAAATAATTTCTAATAGATCAATTAGTTTCAAAATGTTTTTCCAATATGATTGACAACATAGTCAAAACCACAAGAAGCAAGCATCTACTCTCAATTATTTTTTAATGGACTTGTTATCTAAAGTCCCAAGTTTGTTGTAGATTAGAAGTATACAAATGAGAACTAACACACCCACTTTCTAACATGTGGATTGCATTTTCTAAAGAATTTTCAAGGCTTTATCAACAAGCTCCACATTTGTATATGTAGGAACCTATATGAAAAGTATGGCTTTGGAATAAGACATGAGCATCTACCAAACAATAATAAAAAATCAATACTTATTATACAAGTAATTTGACACATGTCAACACCATGTTTTGATGCCTCTATGTAAAAGAAGTGTCCTCCACATGTCATACCATGTCGAACATATGCTCTACCTAAAAATTGCAAGAAAAAACATTGTAATATTTAATATTCAAATTGCGCTCCTTTCCATCAAATATAATTTATCCCAAATTTTATACACTGAAACTTTTAAAAAAAAAACTAAACTAATCAACAATTTAAATTCTACCACAAAAATAGTAATAAAAATGTTAAAAATAAAAACCTTGTTGTATTAGCAAATATTTTTTGTATACATTACAAATGAATGAAATCAAATACTTCAAGGGAAAACATAAATATCTCTATTGAAGGCATGGACTAATAAATCTTTATTTTTAGAAAGGGATGTGATCTTCAAGAAGCGACATGCCAATATATATCAAATGAATGCAAAGACAAGATATTTATAACAATGCACCTTCGTGTGTGTATTATTAGGGTACGCCGAGAAGACATATATTAGTAATTTTTTGTATTAAATTTGTTCATTTTGTAGGCGTCTAAATTTGGACACTTAATTTATCCAAATTCATCCCCTTTCCTCTTATTTTCGTTAATTAAGTAATCTTATTATTTAATTAATATCTTTAATTCGCCAAATCCCTAAGGTATTTAATCAATAATACCTTATCTCTTTAATCCTCCTTTCATCAAGTGAATTAAATAAATATGTTATTTAATCTCGCTATGTCACATCCTCCATCATTTTTATCTTATCCTAATCCTTCTTCTAATCCCATCATTAGGATGTGCACATGCCTAATCCTTGATTAGGATGTGTCACATCCTCCAACTTTTGCAAGTTGGCCTCTAATCTCTCTTAGCCACCTAATCTTCCTCTAACCCCTCATCAACTTGTCTAATCACCCCCTTTAGTCAACTCTTCCCATCCCCAAAGGAATTTTTAATTCCTTTTGTCTTCCAAAGTCCTTTGAGGAATTTTTAATTCCACTCTCATCTTTCAAGGAATATTAAATACTTTTCCCTGTCCTGCGACATGTGTCCTTGAGTCAACCTTATTAAAAGCCTTCCCCTTTTGGACAAGGCACTCCACTTCCCTATGTGAATTTTTAATTCACCTTTTAATCCCCCAAGGCACCCAAAAGGAATTTTTAATTCCTTCACTTCTCCCCACATGTCCTTCACTTATTATTTATTCTTTCCCATCTCCCTATGAGAATATTTGAGGAATTTTTAATTCCTCACATGTCCTCTCACCCATATGGAGACAAGGACCTCCTTTATGAGGAGATCTTATCCAATCCCAAGGTACTTTGTACCCCCTCCATGTCATGTACTTCTCCCTCCACCTCATGTCCACTTCACCTTTTAGGGCTATATCACATGCCACATGTCAAGATGTGAGGGCTTGTGAGTTCTCAACTCACCTTAGCCCTACATCTTGATATTTGGTGGCTCAATCTTGACCATCCATCTCTTCTAGGAATTCTCAAAATTCATATAAATACCCCCTCTTTTCTCTCATTTAGGGGAGATCATTTTGCTAGCCAAACTCTTGCAATTTTATTTCTCAATCTATACTTAGCCATTTTCATGTTTTCATCCATTTCCATCCATCTTCACATCCTCATCTAGTTTGCATATCTTTCCATCCAAGGAGCATACACATCAAAGATCAAAAGGCCAACCAAAGGATCGATTCGACACAAGGTATAAGGTTCCATTTGTTGCTTTTTATCTTGTGTTGTTTCCAACTTAGGCTAATCTTGAGGTGTAGGTTGTTTTGGTGTTTATTTGCACTCTTTTAGTTGCTGCTTGTTTTCTAACGCTCACATTCGACCTATCACACATTTAATGGAGATTCAACCAACATTGATTTTGGTGTCTCCATTATTAGACCATTGTGAGCTCAAAACTTTACAGAGCGATCAAATTAACAGAAGGTCAATCCATCTAGATTTTGGGAAAAGGGTACATCATAGGGACTAATCTTCCATTTGTGATTCTTCTTCTTGTTCCATTTGAACAGAGAAACCGCTGCCCCTTCCTGGAGTCCATGATGATGTTTATCATCTATATTGAAGATCCCCTGCCCTTTTCTAATTAAAAGCGAGAGATGGACTTTAGGCTTCTTGCCTATTTTAGTAACTTAGTACATGACTCTGCATAGTTGAAAACCTTGAGAGCTTTGAGCGTACCCTCTGCAGTACTAGTTTCCCAAAATTATAGAAGGGCCATATTTGTAGCAATTTAATTGTACTAGTTGTACCAACAAAAAATTAGTTGATTTTGAACCTTGGCCATGACTATCTAGGGGACTAAATGCAATAGGGGCAATGGAATCTGGCCAAATAATGCTCTTTATATGTAGATGTAAATATGCATTGCTTTATTTATGCCTTATTCGCATATATAGAGTTTTTTATGATCACTTTTGAGGCAACTATTGCTATTTTGTCCTTTTAATAGTCATGGCCCTATACCTCACACTATATAGCTTAGAATTGTGGTGATTGAACTATAGGATTGCCATACCCTGTATTTGTGGGTTTTTACTTTGATGTTATATAACAAAACTTTTCAATGAACAAAAGGTCATCATCATTGCAATTTACTACTTGCAAAATTTGATGAACTTCATTTATGGTATCTAATGAATCAAAGCCACATATCTAGATAGACAAAGTGAAAGCGGATATAGTTAAGATTGTGTATCTCTTCATTTATGGAATATTGTTAATTAACCCCTCGTCAGCAAGCTTGTTCCCAGTATAATGACACAAAACTATGAAGAAATAGGTATTGCACAATGTATAAGCTTTGCAAAGAAGATGTATTAAGTTTAATATATGAAGATGATTCGATCTTTACTATTCACTCTATGTGAAAATAGCTCAGGGAACCATTGCATTTACAGCTTCAACAACCCTTATTTATGGTATAGTTCAAACCATGTGAAACAAATGAGATTCATAACACTAATAAAAGTGAATTTTAAGCAATTACAATTTGGAAATTCGTAACAAGCATTATTAGCTACAACATGTTCTATAAATCTTATTCCTTAGCACTATGTGAGCACTATAGAAATACTGTTATGTTTTTTTCTTTTTAAGAATCAGGCAGTTCCAAGGATCTTCATGATATCTTTCTGCAAACATAAAACACAAATATTAGTGTTTGTCTTAAAGCACGTATCTCATTACCAAATCAAATGTTTGTTGTTTAGAAATAGAATTTTGGTGTTATTGTGATTGACATACAACAAAAGCCCAAACAATTTATCATCATAAGAAAGTATTAGAAGGTATGAAACTACAAAAGAGGGATTGTCACTTTTCAAAGTTGTAAGAGACCCTCTGGCCAAACATATATGAGATTATTCAGTCAACGTTCATCTCAGCAGTACCAAACAAGCAACATATAAACCCCATTACTGATTTCTCGTCACGGTTATTGAACATAGCTTTGGGTTCATAGGCATTGCTTTTGTTGCTTCATGCTTTTGTTTCTGTAAGAGTTTTGGTCTGTTTTACAATCATTTTCTACTTAAGGGATGCTTCAATTTACTGAGGATGCAATAAGCACTGCCAGTGTGTACTCGATCAGCTTTGCACTTTCCTTAATTTCCATCGACCATTCTTGGCCACTTGTGGTTATAAGGTGTAAATTAAATTAAATATAAAACATATTTAAGCAAATGCAAGATTGACTATGCATCAAAGTTTTCCAATGGAAACTTAGTGAAATTCCACTTAATATTTTAGAAGAATGATAAATGTGGCATAGTGTTAAGAATAGTAAAAGATACACAATATGTTGACCATGGGCAACTTGCAAATTATTAATGTTAAAAGCATGATAAACATCATTTCCAGTTGAGAAAACTAACAAACAAAATTGCATGAGACCCTTGAGAGATTAAATTTATCATTTGCCACAAAAATATATGATGGGATTGGAAATATAACCCTTATTTATGATATAGTTCAAACCATGTGAAGCAAATGAGATTAATAGCGCTAATAAAAGTGAATTTTAAGCAGTTACAACTTGGAAACACAAATGTAACTTTATCAATTCAAACACAAAAGAATCAATTCATCTTCTCGCACAAAACAAAATCTAAATACTCAACCCTAATGTACAATGAATTGAAGTCCCAAACAAAACCCAAATCAAGCCCATCCCTTCCATTGGAATGAACATCATTTATAAAATCAGCCAAAAAAATGCATCTTATTTGTCATGTGGGTGGGCAGGCTTCATAAGATTTGGGCCTACTCTGAAAAGCATAGAGAAACAATTAAAAAAATAAAAGCAGTAGAGTCCTTCACTTATGAAATAAACAATAACCCCAACAATGTAATTTCGCAACCATGTTTGCAAAAAATTAGGCAATGGTGACCAAATGTGTCTTTGCACAAGTGGGCCTAGGTGTCAAATGAAGAAGCATTTATAGTTACAGAATGAGATGCAACCGAAAAAACAATAAAAGATAAGCTAAACACCACAAAAACAATGACACCCTAGGATTTAACCAAAATTAATCAAAGTTGGAGAAAGTACAAATGATGCCTACTTAAATCGGAGGGTTCATATAATTTGTACTTTCTCTAGATTTGATTAATTTTGGTTACATTGACCCCAATCACAAATTCAAATATAAAACCCTAGACAATTGAAGACAAATCAAGCAAATTCTAAAGATCTAGATAGTCTTAATCAACTACCATCCACTCATCCTTATCCAAATCATCTAGTCCAACCATAACCCCTAACTAAATCCCCAAAATCAAGATCAAGACCTTAAATCAATTTAAAACTCAATCAAATCTACGTCTTCCTTCCTCTATCCTAATAAATCATCAAACTCAAATCTAACTTAAGAACCCAACCCATCCTTTGTCTATCCTAAAATATAGTAATAATCTCAATCAAATTGAATTATCCACTCAAAATCAAACCCAAAGCCAACCCTAATCACCTCCAATCCCATTCATAGCCATTAACATTTATATGAGCCCAAAATCATTTGATATCAAATACACTTTTCATCCATTCCAATCCACATTTAAAATCAAATGAAATCTATCATCCATCCCAATCTATGTCCACAATCATAACTCCGTTTTGTTGTGATGAATTGGTCTAGGAAAATTCACCGCAAACAATTCACCAATGGAAAATTCACCACCAACAATTCACCACAGGAAAATTAACCAGCATGACAAATTCACCTCAAGTAAAATTCACCGCCATGGAAAATTAATTTTCCATATATTAAAAAATATTAATGCGATTAATTTTCCCCACATGAATTGCTGGTGGTGAATTTTACTTGTGATGAATTTGTCATGACGGTAAATTTTTTTGAGTGAATCCCCTCATTACATTAGAACTGTTTTATAATTTAAAAGCTCTACTAATTCACCCACTTACCGTTGTGACCATTATTCTAAAAATATCTTAATGAAATTTAAAATTTTAGTAACTCTAAAGTGTCTAATTCACAAGTGGGAATACACACTTGCCACATAAAGTGACGCTTCAGAAAGCCTAAAGACTTGCTTAATCATAAAGATCTTTAGTAAGTCATATTTATCTATTTAGAAACATTTACTGATATTATGTCATTTCTAACAAAACCATAGAGTTAACTCTGCCTGCTCTTGATCCCAATTTGGATACGTATGAAGAGAATTTAAATATCAGTTAATGGGCAATCAGATAAGCTATATATATCAATGTCAATAAGATTGTGGTTCTTCAAGAATTCGACATTTTCTTTATTCATCTAAAGCGACAAGATCGACACAGAACAATAAACAAAGACCAGAGTAGCAGAAAAAACCAGCTTCACACAGCCGGGCAGTTAGAAGAAGAGTATGCGAGCAAATCGACAACAATATACAGGTAACCATGCACTCATAAAGAGTTTTAGAGGTGCAGAAAATACAGTAATGGACCCCAGCAAAGGATAAAATGCCTTCCTCCGGTTTGTCTTCGGATGTGAACCATAGACAACATTTTGCAAATTCACAAACATCATAAAAGCAATTCCTGGTTTGTCTTGGGATGTGAACCATAGACAGCATTTTGCAAATTCACAAACATCATAGAAGCAATTCCTGGCATAACTACCAAGATCTCTGCATTCATAGGTAGATTTAAGAGCAGAAAATGCAACAATAAACTACTAGAGGATATAGATGCTTTCTTCCAGGTATAAGAGAAATGCAACAATAAACTACCAGAGGATATAGATACTTTCTTCCATGTAATTTCGGGAAAGATTTTTTCTTTTTTGCAGCTTGAGGTGTGGATGAGGTCAATCGGTAGAGATATATAACCTTAAAGGATTGGCTGACTGGCTTATCAAATATGGCACATTATTTAAATTTAAAAAAATGAATTTACGTCCATCGAGGTAGTAGAACTTCCTGCACTTAGATGAAAAGTAAATGGGGCATCATGATATTAAAACAAAGACATAAATTACAAGTTCTTGGACAGTAGGGGTTGAAGCATAACTATTTACTTATTTATCTCCAAAGAGATTACATGTTAGAAAACATGAAATTTGGGATGGTTGCAACTGTTTGTTTTTGAAAAAGGTAGTGGCTGGAAAACTCGTTATGGGAGGGGAAAGAAGTTTTATGCTTGTGAAATGATGCTATTGTACAAACATTGTATTTAGGTTGTTTACAAGTGAATGCATTTGATACATTGTAAGGTTAATGAAAAACAATAGATAATTTACAAACATTGAACTGCTGCGCAATGATATTGGTATGAGTTGGAATTACATTTTTTTGAAATCATTGATGATCGAAAACAACACATGCATATGTAACAAATTCTGCAGTACCTAAATGGCAACCAAGAAGAAAGGTGCTAAAAAAATGAGAATCAAACAAATGTCGAGAATTAAATATGTATTTTAATGAGCATGTTATAATTACATAGAGGTTCTGTACCAAGCCTGCAATAATTTTGTATACAAATTTGTGTCTCAATATAAAAAGTCTGTACAAACATCTTTTTTTATGGAGTCTTTCCAGAGCAAGAAATGCACAATGTAGAAGAGGAATAGTAACAGCTGAATGATACAAATTAGTGCTGATATTATAAGGTTACAAAAATTTCTACATAGATGCATGATATCTCTGAATTGAATATGTGCATTGCCTTATAAAGAACCTGCATTTGTAATGTTGTCATCCAAAAATCCTGTAATTGTTATCCAACATAGAAAAAAATAGTGTCAGGATACAACAGTAGTATCTATAATTGGGCTGAATATTTAAAAAATATATAAAACAGAAGACATTACTTGAGGTGAAGATTGCAAATATACAAAAGTGTAATGAAGATTGCAAATATACAAAAGTGTAATGAAGATTGTAAATTAGAACCTGTGAGCCATAGTGATTGTAAAGCCAGACTGAACCAAAAGGTCTGGAACAACAAGAACAACATATACCCTACAAATTTCTTTTTCCTTCATAGAATTACAGTAAACCATGCAGGTTGCTTTAATATTACATAAAATTGAAATCTGTGGTTAAAAGTGAAATGTAGTAAGAATTTCAATGTGAATGAACTAAAACTATATTCATGAGTCTTGTAATTTTGGTTCGACTAACGATCCTAGAATGATTCCTTTGACACCATTCTCCCTGCATCAGCGAAAATGATAGCTTTAGAACAGGGTATGGAGATCTTTCAAAACATAAAAGCAAGGAGAGTTATCAATGGTGGTTTGTCCTATGGCATTCAATATATTGCTCTTACCTGAGGAACACCAACTACCGAATACTGTGACTGATTTTCTATTTTGATCAGGGCTTGGAGCTTCTCTACTTATCTCTTATGCCAATTCTCTTTTCTCTCTCCTTGTAGTAGAGCATTTCTAATTCGTATTAATAGAAATTTTATTATGTTGTTTTCCATTTTGTCTTACATATTGTTCAAATTCTAGTGACTATGGGTTTTGACCCCGTTATAAAGTTTCAGATTAAACAAAACCTTGTTCCTTCCTCTATATAGAACCAAAATGAATGTGTTTATAGAGTTAGACTAATGGTTTGTAGTTTTGGGTTTTGATGAGCAGGAAATTAGACCCACAACAACTTCCATCGGGGCACCACTTATCATTCTCTATTTCTGATTAGGATGCATTTGTCAAGAAGGTAAAGGTGAGTAGTGGCTTATTGCTTCTGGAACGTATTGATGCAAATAGCCATTGGTTAACAAGGTAAATGATAATATACGCTGGAAAGGGGGATTTCAACTTTCGAGGAAACCCAAGAATTTTTCTTTGATGTTGATGGTACGAAGTTCTTATCTTTTTGGCGTTTACAAATTTGCCCTAGATAAATTCCATGGAATTGTCAGTCAAAACTTTTTCTTTCATTTTCACATGTTAAAAGAACTTTGGAATTGTCAGTCAAAACTTTTTCTTTCATTTTCACATGTTAAAAGAACATAAAAGTTTGATGTATACTTAGTTTTGACACGGTGTTGAGAGACTTATTTTTCCGTCTTTCTGTGCAAAATACAGTTGATTTGATCAGTTCATGCTTGCATATTATTTAGTGTCTCCCCATATGATGTGTACCATTATGTCCATGGTAATTTTAAGCAACTTATCCTGTCTTGCAGAGAATGGCTTGGAAGTTGGTAATTGGTCTCCATCGGTTTGAACAAATTTCTCATTCTTTAATTGACGATTTCCAATATAGATAACTAGGGATTTCATCCCAAGAGTAACTCTACTCTTCACTAGACTGGTCCAAACATGATCGGATTGACCTTCAGGAATTTTTTCTCATATATCACCTTTGCATTTTTGGCAAACAAACTACGAACTACTATTAAATCAAGATCAAAATCAGGGTAGTGTTTGTTTTTAAAACCAATGGTGCGACATCTACATGCAATGACAGCAAATAAATTTAAGATTTATTTCATTTGTTATTGATATAGATGAAAATTGAAAACCCCATTGCTTATTGATCATTTGAAGAACGAATAAATTGATTATGGAGAAAAACCATCTTTTTTCTAAAATTTATTGAAATTACATTCAAGTCTTAGCATTGAATGGAACTCCAGAACCTGATACAGAATGACATTTTTCCAACTAAAGCATATCAATGCTTTAAACCAGCAAATACTTTAGAGGAAACCAAAATCCTTGATTCATTGGAAGCATTGCAATCCAGGTAGTGAAATATAAGGATAGCAATAAACTCCAAGTTTCATTCACAGCTTTCAAGAGAATTTGACAGTCTAACAGATATCAAATGAAAAAATGATTCCATGCAATCTCTTGAAAAGCCAGAAATAACCTCACCACCATGGTTGATTACTTTCAGGCGTACAAAAATCCCATCCTCCAGATTCTTTTCTCTCTGAAGAAGCACCTGGAGCTGATAGCTGGCATAATGTTCCCACCTGTTCCAATGAAACTGGACCATTCAAGGAAGTTTTCCTACAGAATAAGTTGTCTTCTCTCAAATCCATGTCACCTGTTCCAGGACCTGTGTTTAGATCAAGATTTTGTTTTAACCATGCACCAAAACTCTCTGCACCAGATACCCCTACAAGATTCATCATGTACGGTCTTACATATGAAAATGAGGGTGGCCCTGAAGTAATTTGAGCCTTGAGGGGACATTACAGGAAGTGATCCTTCTGAGAATGATGCTGAGGTAAGAGGGAAATTTGATCCAAAAGGAAATCCTGGAAACGAATATGTAGGTGTTGTAGTTGAAAAGGAAACACTTGGATGTGATGAAAATGGTATCTTCCCTCTATATATATCCTCACCGCCCAAAAAGAAAAGGACCACCTAATGAATTAAAATTAGAATGACTAGCAACAGCTTGATGTTCTGCCCTGGCTTATGAATAGGAAGCCATTGCAAGTGCCTGGACACTATTTCTGGGAAACAATAATGACAAATTTAATCCCTCACCACTCATTGTCATACCGAAATTAGATGTGAGACAAGAGCTATAAGTGCCCTTGCCAATTGAGTTGTATGCCATCAGTTGATCCTCTGTGTCTTCAAGAGATGGCCCATCATTCAAGTCAAAATTTCTCAGAACGCGTGAAGCTAAATGAGGCAATCCATTAGTGACAAGCTTTGAAGTAGATGGGAAACTTTCAGCACATTTTTCAAGTGTCATCTTGATCAATCCATTCTCAAGACTTTCACCAGTGCAATTCAAGTCTAAATATGGCTTTACAGGACTACAAGAAAGGCCATTAGAACTGGTTGACTCACTTGTATTCAGGGCCACAAAAACCTGACCATTAATATCTCTATGTTGAGAACTTCTCATAGGTAGACACTACTCAGAAGATGGAAGCATTGGTGTTCCCTCCTCTTTCAGTGTTCCTTCATCAGCCACATTAAGATCAATATCTAAAGGAGCTCTGTTTCTATTTCCAGTTGCACTAGCATCATCTATACGCACCGAGTCTGACAGAAGATGCTGCTGATCAGACGTTTTTCTGGGTTCTGCTGGTCGAAAAGCACTTGTAGCTGCAGATCCTCTCCACCCTAATTCTCCTATGCTATGCACTGAATTGACAGTGGGGAAAAAAGGTCCTTTTGATGCAGCAACCATAGCTATTGGTGTTGCTAAGCCACTGATAGATGCAGTACAAACAACAGAAGCATTAGCACAGGGCACAACTGATAGATAAGTTTCTGGGATTAATTTCATTACCTCATATTGAGCTACTCCATTGAGGTCAATACTTTTGCTCAAGTCAAAATAAGGCCTCTATGCTGTATCACTGATTCCATTATTCTTTGAAGCAAGAACAAAGCTAATAATTTTCATATCAGAAGATTGAACTCAATATACAGAATCAGAAAGGAAGACATGCGGTAAATAAGAGAAAAAGCAGTCTGACCACATTCAGCATAGACTGCCAAAAGCTCGATGGGGATGAAGGTCCACCATATGGATTATTTGGATCTCCATTCCCGTTGGCATAGGGACCTCCGGGGCCAAGGCCATATCCACCCATTGGACCTTCCATCCCATTATTGAACATTCCACCATATCCATTCTGGTTATCATATCCTCTGTAAATATTGTTACCATAAAGACCACTGCTGTATCCTTAATTTGGATATGAATCTAGGGTATGCAAATTTAAAAGAAAGTATTTAGAAAACCATATAAATGTATGGTTTGAAGACAAAACTAAACAAGCACAAAACGTCCTGAAAAATATCCTTACTCGTACCTAAAATATTCTCACCAAAACAAAGAGCACCATCAGAAACTGAATATAGAAAACTCGACAAACCCTCTACAACAGAAATGCAAATTAATTCAAACAGCTAAAAATTGATACAGAAAAATAAATCAACAGTGAAGATGTTAAGAGGCATTGTGTCCAAGACTGTAAGAAGCCAACCGAAGTATTTTTGGACCATGCTGCAGGAGACACTACACTACATGTACAATGTCCATGGTGAGATCCTAACTGCAAATATAATTTACTTTTGAACAGCATTGCACTATAAAATAGATCTATTAGATGGAAACATATAAAAATTACCAAAAGCAATAAAGGGTTAGCAACCATTGAGAAATAATGAATGGGTTTCAATTAAAATAGCGCATGAAGCATAAAAGTAGAAATTACATTCACCCTTCTGATGTTTCCTTGCTCTCCTCCTGTCATAACCTCCATTACCATTTCTCTTGCTCGCATACCCACAATCCTGCACCGCTGCTTCTGCTTAGAACCCTGGCGATGAGGATAGAGAATGGCTTCTTCTATTGATGAGACTTCTGAATGGAGAACTTTTGCAAATGAATCAATAGAGAATGACCGTGTTCGTGTGGAGGGCCCTCAAATCCTCTGTTAACTGACGGAGGTCTCTCCATCGTTATTTCAAAGCCCAATGGCAGCAGTGGTGATTCGCTCACTTCCACATTGGGTCGCAGGCAGAATCGTGGTTCGAACCCCGACCGCTCTCTTATCATGGCATTTAGAACAATTCCTACCATGGCAGAGAGGTAAACAAAAAGAAAGCTTTTGGGTTTTGATTTATATAACCCCTCCCCACACCAGCACTCTGGTAAACAGGACCAAAGGCAAGGAAAATATCTCTTCAAAGCAACTGACTAAGAAACAACACCGCACCAAAACGAGAGTTGAAAACCGATGAGTTCTGCAGATAACCCATATCTCATCGTAAGTGGAAAGGAGTAGCTGAGTAGTTCACGACGGCATACTAATTTCTGAGGATGGTCAGGATGAACTTCAACGTCTTGCATCGCAGTGCAAGTGGAAACCGTTGAGGAGCAAACAGAGATGGGCACATCTCAAGCCAAAAAATGATGAACGATTGAGATCAATTACATCGTAGTCCACTGCAATTTTCACCGTTGAGCGTCAAAAGCATTGGAAAAGCTCGGCATGGGGAAGCCTTCGGCGTAATTGTATTATTAATATATGCAATTTTTAAAAAATATATATATAATTATCCAATATATATCTAGATGTATATGTAGAGAAGACATACAAAATGTATATTTTATTTACATGAAATAAGCTTAGGCTAGTCTTATAGCACTTTCGTTGACTGAGTAATTACATAGCTGGGGGAACATTTGAGTGGTACAACTGTCACTTGGGGAAACAGCTCGACTACTTTGGAACAGTTAAGGCGGTACAATCGCATAAACATCCAGTTTCTTAACTCTGAAAAGAAATCATACATGTGAACGGTAATAACAATGATCGCAGAGTGATGGCGGTCTCATCTGATACAGCTTATATATATATCAAATAGTTTGTCTGCCGAAGGCTTTCTCCTTGAGCGCAGACACAAAGTTGTCGATGTTTGTTCGATGGACCTGGCAATCATTACTGGTCAGCACCCTGCTAATTTCCTCAACAGTGGATCTAATCCTATTGCCTTCTTCCTCCGCCATCACAGCTCGGACAGCTCGAGCAATGTCCTCCTTAGTGAAAGAACCATCCTCCTCATTTCTTCTCACCTCCACTCCCATCTTCAAATCCTCAGCAATTAGCCTAGCAGTTAAGCCCTGCTCGTACTGCATTGGAAGAGCAACAAAAGGCACCCCAAACCTCAGGCCTTCTGTCACAGAATTCCACCCACAATGTGAAAGAAAAGCTCCAGTAGAAGGATGGTTCAAAACATGCAATTGAGGCACCCACTCTGTAACCACGAGTCCTCTGCCACGGGTGCGATCCTCAAAGCCTTGGTGCAACTCAGCCGCCGCGGGGCCAAGAAGAACACATAGGAATGGTATTTTACTTTCTTCCAAGCCCAACAGCAGAGCAGTGAGCTGTTGGGCGGTGAGAGCGCATTCACTGCCGAAGGATGCAAATACCACAGAACGATCCGGCTGCCTATCCAGCCAGGCCAAGCAAGGGTTTCCAACAGGCCGCGGCGGTAGGCTGCGGATCAAAATTCCCAAGGGAAACATGAGTCGCCCGGTGCTCCTTTGAAAATAGTCCACAAATTTGCCTTCCAACTCTAGGCAAGTATTGCAAGCCGTTACCCAGCTTGCCTCCACAGAGATGGAAAGGCGGTCAACGAACGTGAGGCCCTCACAACTACCATCTTGCTTGTTTTGATACAAAGGCAACAAATTCCGCGCTTCAAAGAGTCGGTGTCGGACGACCACTGAGGGGAACTCGCGTGGCGGTACACAGAGATCGTCGGCCGTCGGGATTTGGGGTAGTCCGTGCCTGAGCTGTCCTATTATGTAACTCCAGGTCACCGTGTTAAGCACCATGAAATTTATAGTGGGAATGCCCTGCTTGGCGGCAACCCGAGAAATCCAGCCCAGCGCATCATGTATCACAAAATCTGGGGAAAGCAGTTTCAGCAACACTCCGAAGGGCTGTTCGCAAAGATCGAGGGCTTGGATGAGCAGCGGTATTAAGTCTGTTCTTCCCATCTCGGATAAACCTGCCGTGGACTCAACGCCTACGGGCAATCCGTCCACGGACGGCATTGAGAGCTCCACCAGCTCAATTCCAGGCGTCGTCTCCGGTTGCATTATCTGGTGCTTAATCCGTGCAATGTTAAGAGGAGTAGAGACAAAGGAAATTCTTATGCCATAACTGAGGAGGCTCCTGGACAACTCTAGAAAGGGTGTTATATGGCCGTGTGCAAGCCAAGGGAACATCACGACGTGAAGCTGGCGATGATCCGCCATTGTTTACAATTACAAGCTATTTGCAGTAATCAATCGGTTCACAATCATTCATTTAAGGGGAAAGGGAAACTCTAGTCCTTAATGGTTAGAATGCCGATTTTCCGACTTCTCCACTTCCAGTTGAAGACCGACAATTTCCACCGCTAACAATCCAATCTCATCACTATTCATCATCCTTATCATTTTCCAACAACTTATTTACGAATGCAGGTTTTTCTTTGTCTTATTCAACGCTTACTTCTCAAAGGCATGTTTCTATGTGGCTGCTTAGTTTATTTTGCTCAATATTTTAAGAGTATTTTGTGGAACTGGTAGCTCCATGAACTTTATTTTCTCTACTTATTTTTAAACAAACATCATTTTTTTTTTTCAATTGTATAATTTTTTTAAATTATTATTATTTTTTCTTTGATTACTACAATATGTTTGATTGGTGCAAAACAGCAAACTCTTTTTCACTTACAAAAATCTCGAAACAAGGGGCAAATAATCTCCATCTACAGTACTGAGACTTGACAAGACTATTGTGACCACCTTTACAATTGATAATATAAAGCATGCTAGATAGTGGTTAAATAACATACATAAATTGATTTGTATAAAACGTATCTTTCATAAAACTGTATTAGAGCAACATCAACAATGAAAATATAATAATTTTGAACAAAGAAAATGTATTAACAATATTTTGTGTGGAAAGGAAAAATTTGGAGGGAAAAAATGAATATAAAAAAAGAGGGAAAGTAATATGTGGTGTCAGATGTCATTCTTTATCATTACCAACAGCTCTAGTTGCCCAAATTTTGCAAAGCCTATTTACAATTTTTAAGCAGTTGTTGCTTCACAAAAATAGGATAAGATTCCAAATTATCCTATTTTCATTAAAAAAAAAAAATCATGGGGACACTTAACTGTTTAATTTTAAGGAGAAAATAGAGCTAAGTAGTGACATGGGGACGGGGGGTTACTATCTGCCACCAATCCTCATCACCTTGTACATCGACTACAAGTTTAAATTGCCATCCTAACACTTTAAATGTCTTCCATTAATTTTATTATTTAAAATTGAGCCCAAAAAATGAGGATATAAAAATACCATATTGTTTAGATGTATTGATTTTAATAAATATCTTGTTTGAGCAAAGAAATGAAGTCGTAGATGTTTGATTGGTAAATTTGTTAGTCATTGTTAATCAAAATCTATTAATCTTTTGAACATTAGATTTGATATGTCTATTGTCCTCTTTTTCTTATATCATTAAATTGTGAATAATTTTACTAATTTTGTTTTCAGAAAAACAACCATCCAATTCATTTCTATGGACCTTCACTTTCAACTTAAATTCTTGAGCTATGAGCTTAACATTTAAGCCCAAAGTCACAAATGACACCCCAAATCTCAATCTCTCACTAAATTCCATCTACAATGAGGGGCGTGTCCACATTATCACCAAAGTTCTTCTAATTGAATGCACTAAACAAAACCTTGAAACAACTCATTTATATATCCATTTTTTTTCATATGAAAATCTTATTCTAGTCTTGTTAAGATGCACAAACATTATCCTAAAATGGAGTCAATGGTTTTGAAAAACCAATTTACAATAGACCAATTATTTTCCAAACACTTTACTAACATGATTAACAACACAATCACAAACACAAAAAGAAAACATCCACCTTCAATTAGTTTTTAATGTACTCATTATCTAAAATCCAAAGTTTGTTGCAGATTTGAAATATGCAAACAAAAACTGACCCAACTATTTTCTAACTTGTGAAATTGCATTTGCTAAAGAGTCTCTAAAGCTTTATTGGCAAGCTCTACCTCTACATTTGTATATATAATAACCTATGACAAAAGTAGGGTATTGGAATAAGGTATGAGCATCTACAAAAATACATAATCAAAAGTAAGCTAATTTAGCTTGTGTCCACACCGTGTTTTGATGTCTCCATGCAAGAGAAATGCCTGCCATAAATCCCAACATGAAAAACATGTGCCGTCATTACAAATTATTTAAAAAATATATATTAAGATGCAGTTTAATATTCAAACTACCCCTTTTCAGTTGGATAGAGTCTATCCCATATTTTATACAAATTATGAATGTCTACTGAAAGGTTTTGTTTTATTGGTCCTATTGCTAGTAGGATTGAATTGTAGATAGGTTAGGTGCTTAATAAAAACATCAATTGAACCATTTACTATCATGAGAAATGAGTTCTTGTGAACTACTATTCATGAAACATAGGTCAATAAGTTTGGTTCATAAAACTACACAGTTGAATCCTATAGGAATATCATAGTTTGACATGCTTAGAAAAATACCTCTTACTTATCACTTGATGAGCTAAAGGAGCTCTATAATGAATGGTTCATAAGAAACAACACTAGCTAAGGTTTTGAAAATAGGGTTGGAAGCTAAGTAGCGTTAACCTTTAGAAAACTTTGTGGTTAAGCGTGTTTGAGGTGGAGTAGTATTGGGATGGGTGACCTTTGGGAAAAATGTAGTGCTTCACTTTTGTAAGCATCACCTAAATGCAATTAATACTGAGTAGACCATTCACCATCATGAGAGATGGGTTCTTGAGAACCACTACTCATGAAACATGGATCAATAAATTTAAGTAATGATATTCATATACAAAAGAAAAATACAACCAAATATAAAGAAAAGTACATTTCTACACGTTACTAATCTAATGCGTCTGCCTTCCTTTTTCACCATTAAAGTGCGAATTTATCTTTGTTGATGTCGATAGGCCAGGCTTAAGTGTCACACACTAAGCTTTGACCGGTCGATGTTCTTTTCCTTAAATTTCCCATTTTCGTTGAGTTTTCTGTTGGGATGGCTATGCTATGGTCATCCGATGGCTGATGAATAGTCTTACAGATTGTCAGGGAAGTACTGTTACTCGACAAGGAATTCTATGTCAGGGTCGTACTTTGCAGCAAACTCCAAAAATAGCTTCTATTATTAATTTCCAACGCGCCTAAATTGAATTTCAAATCAGCCTAAATTTCTCGCTATTTGAATGAAATTTAAATTTCAATAGTTTATCTCTGCTTTTTATCTCTACTGGAATACTCATAAATCGTTTGCACGGAGTAAGATGGTGAGATACTGTTAAGGGGCAGCAACAAAACGGTGGGGATTAGAAAAGTAAGGCCAAAGCTACGATTAATTCTTTTCATGATCACACGCTCAAGTTGAGATCTAAAAATCAGGCCACGATGAACACCGTTGTCATCGACAATTACAGGTTTGTTTCCGGATTCCTCCCCTATTTCCCCAACTACTTTTCCTCTACTTAGAAAGAATATTGTTCATTGGCTCCACCAGATTCTTAATTAGCACATGCCCCTGTGAAATGCAGTGTTCCAGAGCTACCCACGTCAGATAAGGTAAAGACATACCCAAATATTTTAGAGTGGCTATAAATTTGGCAGAGCCCAAGGTGAATTGCATAGCACTATAGAAAACCCAGCACAGCTGGTTATTGAGATCAATCTGGAAGAAGACAATTTTCTACCGTTAATTTGGTTTGAGAAAAGTATTAGCACCATAGAATCACATTTGGATTCTTTTATATCATCCTAGACTTGGTTTAACAATTGCTTTTGGGAGAATGGTGCACCTAATGTGGATTAGCTCAGTTATTCAGATTCATTATCACAAATTTCTTAGGGTCAATGTGTGGACAAAATAACATGAATATTGTCTCAAAACTCCACGCAACTAATAGATTAAAGATTAAAAAAATCTTAAGGAGGTAAAAGTTTGAAATTACTAATTAATGAAAGACACAAAACATGCCCTATGAATACTTTCATATTCGTGCATTCATATTTTAAATAAGTAAGATAACTTCTAGGTAAATATAATAGATTTTAAGAAGGTTATCAAGATATTTAGAAAAGTTTTACATTCGTATTATGAAAATATTTTTTTTATGCTCAATTAATTTAAACTATTGATTAATATTTTTTGGACATTAAATGCATTTCAAATGTTAAATGTTTTTTTTAATGTGTAGGCTATCAATTAGATAGAAAATGATGTTGTGTTATCAAAATTATTTTTTACATCATCTCAAATATTTCACATGATGTAAATATGTATGATAGAGTAGGCCCCATAAAATACCTTAATTTTGTTCCTCAACCACTTAGATTTTTCAAAGATTTTGAACAATTTTGAAAGAAAGAGAAGTTAAAATTTTATCTCTACATTTTAAATGCAATAAATTTTTCATTATTAGAAAATATAAAAAGTGTATTCTTAAATTTGAAGCTTGAAAATATTTTCCTCTTCAAAATAAATTATAATGATTACATTAAATAGAAAATGGACAATGAAATATGATTAGTTCTTTTAACATATTTAATGTTCATTACAATATCATTTTAACTTTTTACATGTTTAAATTGTTGATCAAATCATTATAAATCATTGTTCACACACATATATAATTTTTTTTAATCGATACCTACATTAGATTAAACCCTAATTTCTATTAAATTTTATATATTTTTTATATAAGTACAACCAAAATATTATATAATTATTCTAAAATAACTCATATGCTTTACTTATTTTTTGTGTGAAAATGATTAAAATAGTTATATATTCTATTTATTTATGAATTTGTTTACTTGTGAATGTGATTATGTATACATAATAATTTATATATTATATTCATATAAATCATATTAAATAAAGTAAACTCTTAAAATACAATATTTTTAATTAAAAGAAATTAAGTCTAAAATAAAATAGTTTTATGTTTTATTTATTTATTTATTTTAGGTACATGTATTTAAGTATTTATGTTAGTTTAGTAAAGAATTAATGTATTTACTTAATATTTAGTCCATCTATTATAGATAAAATTATTTAAGTAGTGTTTATATTAATATATTTATATTCTATTTAGTAACAAATATTGGTTGTTCACAAATAAAATTATTAATTAATACATTGTGGTTTTTGGAAAAAAATTTAAAATATATCTTAAGTAAAAATGCATTAATTTTAGGTAAATAAAATAATCTTATGTTTTAGGAGGGGTCTTTATATTAAAGAAATTGGAAAATAACTCAAATTGAAAAATAGTAAAATGTTAAGAACAAGGCTCATTACAAGCTTATTTAACAAGTTTTGGAAACACTTGGAAAGGAATGCAAATTTTACCATGATACACTATATTGATTGTCAATAACATTTTGGGAATGATAGACAAGAAATCACATGTCCTATAAGTTATTTAGAAAACACAAAATGTTGCAAGAAAGAATTTATCATAAAAAGATGAATAATCCATAATGATCTAAAATAAATAAATTCATGAGAAGATGTACATATATAGTGCAAAGGAGAGCAATCACTCCTTGCCAAGTGTCATGCAACTCAATAAAAGAGTAAGGCTAAAAAGTACACCTAAGCAATCTTATCTTCAAAAAGAAAAAAAATCATGAGAGAATATGTCATAGAATATTCCACACCAACAAGGAACACACCACTACTAACATAGGACTAGAAAAGAAAGCTAATAGAACTAATTGAATGAATTCCATACATCATCCATAGTATCACAAGAGGTAGTTACAACTACAATGAAAATGAGGAAGGAGATTAAAAGTTAGTAGCTTTTAATATTTGAGATCATGAATATTATCAGGCCTTAAAAAATAAATTCACTTGGAAGTTTTGACTCCAATACTCAAACCCTCGTGTAAGGTATTTTTTATTTAATTTTTTATATTTACTAAAAGGGAGTTGCCTCATGATAACAACCTAGCTATAAAAAAGGTTTTTAATTTTACCTATTTATATATATTTTCATGTATCTAGCAAATAAAATAGTTGATGAATAAATAAAATTATTTTTAAAAAGGGGTCTAAGAGATTCTTTTAGGAAAGGTTTTTAGAAATGTATAATAAAAATATAGCTTCACACTAAAATATTATAAAACAAATGGTTGATAAAATATTAGAACAATTATTGAGAAAGGGTATAAAGAGATTCTTTTAGGAAGGAGTTTTAGAAATATATTATGAAAATATGATCTTATACTCAAAAAATATAAGTTATTGGTCACTAAAATATTGAAGCATCAAAAATAGATTTTAGGATTAAAAAATATTTTAAACAACATATGCTTATTTATTTATAGAACAATGGGAAACATAAATTAGGTATAATGGGTGGAAAGAGGATTACTTTTTGAGCATCAAATAATTTAGTCTTATTTTCAACTGTTTTAATTAATAAAATTCTCACCATCAGATTGCTCTTTTTCATTTTGATAAATGAAGATGAAAACATAGATTTATTTATTTAGTTTATACATATCCAAGAACAAATTATTTACTAGTGAAATTCAAGAACACATTATTTATTATACATAAAAAAAATTACGTAAAAAGAAAGTTAAAATCCATAAATCACATAGTTAAAGATCTATATGTATTCCCTCCAAATGGGTAAAAGCACAAAGATGAGTCCACTTAAGGTGGAAATTTTGACCTTAGTTAAAAAGTTGAAAATAGGTCCAATATGATGTATGGTGATACCTAAGCTTGCTTGCACAACCTTGTAGAGACCTTTCCACTGTCTCCTTCCTAGAACCTGACTCCAATGGTTCTTGTTGAGCTTGGAAGACCAACCAAGCCCTGCTCCAACTCTTCTCTATGAGTTTTCCACTTGTGCTTAGCTTAGGAAGACCAACACCTTCTTTGTAACTGCTTACTCTTCCTTGGACTTAGAAAGATCTAAGTGCCAACTTCTTCAACTTGTTAGAACTGTTTGCAAGGGAGTTGAAGACACTGTCTCCTTGCAATTCAACTTCATTTGAATTCATCTTGGAGGTTCCTTAACTCTCACTTTACCTGATTTCAAAATTTTGCTTGGAAGAGGCCTAGTTTCTACTAGCCCTTACCAATCCCTTTTTGGCCTTTCTTGTTCAAACTTGACAAATGACCTAGAAAACTAATTGCAATTTCTGATACCCTTTTTAGAGTTTTAAATCTTTCACAAGGTTTCTGGTCTCGATCTGTACCGTACAACTGATTCCTACATTCAAGGGTTACTAGGGCTAATGAGCCTTATTCCTAGGGTTCCACTGTTTTCTTCCTCAAAGTTACTGCCAATGGATTGAACAAAGCTTTTATCACTCTGTCTTGTGTAGATATTGTCTAACCCTACCTGAGACTGTACGGATTCCGTACTGTACCTTCTACCCCTGCCTGAGTTCTTCACTTTTCCTCTCTCAAACTCCTAACCATGCATTCCTAGCTCGCCTAGGGTTTGAGATAACAAATTCTTGCTTGGCTCTTTAGGTTTCTTAATGCTAATTATTTACAAAGGACTTGCTCCCCTGTCATTTCAAACTAATTGCAGGGAAATCCCATGGTTAGTTCTTATGGGGGAGCCATTCTAATTCACACTTCCCAAAACAAAGGTAATTAACAACCTACAATGTAATTTATGAGTTAAAAACAACTAAACTACACTGCACACCCTAATTACAGATAAATCTTACTCAAAACTATCCAATGAACACAAAACAATAAGAAATCTGTATTTTCAATGCCTTTTGAATCACTATTTTTCAAGAACTCACAGGTAACACAGAAAAATATAGAAATTCTGCTAATTTTTTCCTATTCCACACCAAAAATTTGATTACAATGCCACTAACTACTTGTTACGAGCCATTCCATCTATTTGGGATGTCATTACCATCTTTCAAGGAGAGTAGATCGATCCCACATCCCTAATTTCAAGGGAATCCAAGACAACAAGCTTGCATGCAACTCCACAATTGTTGTCATGCAACTTTTGCAATATTCTTGCAACTTCTTCCATCCTCCTGCATTTTAGGATCTTTAACTCCTTGATTCTGAGCTAACAACTTCTTCAACTGCCTCTTGGCATCTCCTAACCACAACCATGCGTTCAGAACACATTTAAGGCTCTATATTCTAACATATGTTGTCTAAGACTTAATAAAGCAAAATTTAACAACTTTGATAACCTAATGATGGCTTCAGTCCTAGTGACTAACTTATCCCACACCAACAAGACCTTCTAAGGTCCAAACTAAACACACAAACATCCTTGACTTGGCTAAGGTCAGTACAAGCCAAAATTGCAACATACCAAATTGGAGTTAAGCCAAGGTGCTCCTGCACCACAATAGAATGGGATCCTATTTTTTAAAAAATGGGATCTTATTTTGTTTTGACCTCCTAAGCCCATCATTGGGAAATGGGATCCCGTTCTTTACAAAATGGGATCCCAATTTGTAAAAAATGATATCCCGTTTCATGAAGGTATTTATTTAAAAAAAATTGAACCCCATCTCATTTTCATAGACAAGATCTTGGTTGAGAGCTCCAACAACCCCAACAACCCAACGATGACCCAACGACCACACCAAGTAGGTGTTTGAACCGATTTTTTTGCATTTTTTTCTATTTTTTGTGAATAATGATTAATTTATGTTTTTTTTTAGTTCTTTGTAGTTCTCATGAATTTCTTCAGCTCAATCCAACCCTGTCAAAAACCATGAAACCCTCAGAAAATAAACAAAAAACATTAAACAAAAAAATGAACCTGGTATAGACAAAAAATGAACTTGGTATATATATGTATGTATATATATGTATGTACATATGTATATATGTATAGGTACATATGTATATAATATGCATATATGTATATATGTGTGTACATATGTATGTATGTATATATATGTATATATGTATGCATATATGTATGTGTATATTTTTCAACTCTAAAATATGAAATAAAAACTCTTAAATTTAACTATTTTGAGACCATTGAAAGACTTTTCCAAAATACATATATACATACATACATACATACATACATACATACATACATACATACATGTTCTTATATATACATACATATATGCATGCATACATACATACATACAGACATATACACATACATACATACGTACATACATTCTTAATTATATGTATATGTATATACATTCATATACATAAGTATGTATATACATATACATTTAATTAAGAATGTATGTATGTATGTGTGTGTATATGTATGCATGTATGTATCATATGACTTACGACTCTTCAATTAGATCCATATTAAATAGTGAAATCCCATGGAATGACACCCAATGTGTGAATCCATTCAATGCCCAAGATTACATGTCACAACAAAATTGAAAGAAAAAAACATGTTAGATTGTAGAGCATAATCCCCCATGGAAAACTTGAAATTTTGATATTTTTCTTACATACATATCAATGTACCACTATTAGCAATCATCACTTTAAATTAGTTACATGGATATTGATAATGTACTTAGTTTTCTTTTCCACTCAAGTGTTAATGAACTTATGAATATTAAGCAACATTCTTTGAAATGACTCAATACCTTCATAGCTAAGGAGGAGGTCCCTAATAATGTGCATGCATAGATATTCTAGGAAATGGTTCATTGCCCATTTCTTTTGTATATATGTAGATATGTATATATCTTTTTTTATTACATTAAATTATTATTTTCTAAATATTAAAAATTTATAGGATAATGGTATTCAATATTTGATTACATTATGAAATAACATAGAAGCTTCATGTTTGATGTAGAATACTTGTTTATAAATATATGTACATTTACATACATACATAGGTGATGTTTCTTTTGAATAAGTGCTCGTTGATTTGCGTTGCTAAGCATGAAGATTTCCAAAATTTTGAAATTAGGAGGAACAAACTTTGTCATTCGGCATTTGTTCAGTAGGCATTCATTGTTAACAATGTTGGTGAATTGGTTTATCGATGTGACACGAGGATATCGATGAGACCTTACTTCGTGTCCCTTCGACATAGCGATAAGCATTTCATGACAAGTGGTGGACGGTTGTGAAGGTTCTTCATCAGGCTGATAGGTTATTTTCGATGTGACTTCGTGGTGAGTCCCTTTGATATTCTGATATCGTGGAGACAGTCATACAAGGGAGCCTACAGTATAGCGGGTAACCCACAACCCACGAAAAACCATGATGGAGGTTGCGGTATGGTAGTATGGAAATTACAACCCCACGATAGTTTGGTGAAGGAGTCTATGGTATAGCGGTACAGACCCCACAATCTCACGATAGTCCATGAAGAGGGCCTGCAATATGGTAGTAACCTGTAGACACTACGATGGATATTTGGATGGTCCACGATGGAGCGGTGTCATGGGGTATCGCAGTAAAAGAGAATGGTGATGACAGGTGGCGAGGAATGATTGAGCAGGGATGATGTGGAGGCTCTTCATCAAGGAGACCTTCTTATATCAGAGTGAGTTATGCTTGAGTCTCTTCAATGACCTGGTTGGGACTTGATTAGTGGAAATCCTGGATTTCAAGGGAGATGATTTGGTGTCCCCTCAACACAGCGAAGACAAAGTGAAGTGAAATGGTGAAGTTAATGATAATAAATTTCCACAATCCATATTGCTACTAAATTTGTTTATGGATTTGATTATGTTAAAGCTTTTTTCATCAATGTTTTGGATCACACTATGTGATCCATCATCAAGATGGTAGAGAGCAAGAGGAGAAAATGGTTGATTGCAGACTTGGAGCAACCTAAAAGAGAGAGGGAGAGAGGAAGGATGCACACTAATCGAGGTTCAAGGTCAAACCAAGGAGAAGACATCCCAAAAAATGGAAAGACAACTTGGAAATTAAGTACAAGAGAATGAACAAAGACAAAAAGAATACCAACCTAATTAAAACTCAAAAAAAAGAAAATAAAAGAAAAAGACTAAACACTAGCTATCTGCAAAAAAGGTTCAAAAATAATATATTGACAAAAAAGATACACCTAAAATAGGTTCTCCCACTTAAAAGAAATAAATAATATGTACTAGGATTTGAAAGGAAGGAAATAAATAAAAAGAAGGATGAAAAACTAATTAAAAGAGAAAAATCTACAAGGATATAATATATAGATATAATAAACCAAAATATTATGAAAGATATCTATAAAATTTTCTACAAATATCTATAATATAGACTAAAATAATAAGACAAAACTTGGAGAAATCAATAAAATTCTAAAATTAATAACAAAAACAAAAAATAGAAATAAAAATTAATTAAGAGATGCAAACTAAAAATTATCAAAATAAATGAAAAAAGAAGCAAAATAAATTAAACACACACACTCAAAACTATGTAAATAAATAAATAAATCAAAGATATAAAAGAAGAAAAATGATGAAGTAGACCCATAAAAATAAAACGATCAAAAAGAAAAACCAACAAAGATCAAGGAATAAATAAAAAGGAGGAAGACTATTTAAAGAATAAGAAAAAATAAAATTGTAGACCAAAAGGAAAATATATGCAAGGAGAAATAAAGAAAATAACAAGACATATAAATAGATGTCAAAAACAAAATTAAAACCAAACAAGGAAACTAAATCTATATAGATATTTAAAATAAATAAATTTAAAAATATTTATTTAGATATATTAAAAAGAAATCCTAAATAAAGAAGAAAGACAAAATAAAAAACCAAATAAAAGTGTGTGTGTTTATAAGAAAGCAGTTAAGAGGGGGAAAAGAAAAAATAAAGAAAAAATGAAAATTTAAGAACACAACAATAACTAGATAAAAACAAAATAAAAGAAAATTAGAAGAAAAAATCAAAATAAAAGAACAAAACAAACAAAAAGAATCAACAAAGCTCATAAGAAATCACAAAAGAAGAGGGTGGAAGGGAGAGGGAAAAAACAAAGGGGGAGGGGCAGGGGGGATGAGACAACAAAGAGGAAGAAGAAGGGAAGGGGATGATCCAAAATACCACAAAATAAAAAAGGAGGGGAGCAAGGCAAGGGGGAAGCTCGGGCTAGGAGAGATGAAAGAGGAGGACAACATAATGGGTACCCACCGCACAAGAAAGGGGAAGACTAGCTAAGATTAAACCAAGTTGCACAAGTTGGAAAGCAAGGGTTGTCAAGCATTGTTGAGAATCCACCCCTCATCATGATTTAGGTTCGAGGGGTGGTTGTTGATTTGAATGGATTCCTTGAGTTTCCTCTTGAAAAAATTGTCTTCTTTGCACAAAACTTGAGTGCTCTCTAAACAAATGTGGTGCCTAGTTGAAGATGAGTGGTCTGCCAGAGTAGATTTATGAACTCACTCATGCTTGATGGTCTCTAGAGTCCTTAAGTGAGGAGAGATGATAATTCACAGTGGAAAAAGGTTTGAAGCACAACAAAGACCTTTTTTAAGAAGGACCTTAGAGATTTTATGAGCTCGATTGTCAACTCTTGGTCTAGATTATCTTCATCACAGCTACAAAAGGCTCTCGAGGAAAGAGTTTTAAGGACCCCAATTTTTTGGAATGGGTGTTGATGAGAAGAAGAGTGAAGGTAGAGATCAGTGTGGGTAGCCTTGAGAAAAACATGACGACTAAGGAAGCTATTAGGTTTTTTGATGAGCACGATGTCAAGGAAAGGAAGTTGGCCTCCTGATTCAATCTCCTTGGTGAAGGAGATATAATGGGCTATACTATTGAGGTGAACATGGAACTCTTCAAGTTTATCCAAGCCATGAGGCCAACAAATGTTAGTGTCATCCACATAACGTTTCCACCATCTTGGTTTGAGGGGGAAGGAGAAAAGAGTAGTTTCTTCAAAATGCTCCATATAGAGGTTGGCTATGACCAAAGATAGAGGGGAACCCATAGCCACACCATCAACCTAATCATAGTTGAAAAAAGTGGATCTTAGGTGCAAATCATCTAAGTTGACGGTTGCATGAATGATGGTGCATAAATGTTGTAACTGTCTTAGTGACACTAATGTTGCAGGGAAGTGAATGACGACACTAAGGCAAGCATGGATGCAAGACTTTAATGTGGATTCCATCAATAGGAAGAAAAGGGGAGAAAATGCATGCAAGGAGGGGGAGAACCCTAGGTCATGGAGGTTTAGGAAGGAAAATTACATCGAACTTGGAATGCGGGCAGAGTAGGGAGAGGAAGGTCGAGAATATTCAGATGGGGTAGGCATGAATTTGGGAGGGGAGTTAGCTTTGTGGTGAGGAATTGTAGGCTTGTCAAAGTCAAGGTCATATGATGGTGAATATAGCCATGTAATGTCATTTTTTATTATAGTAATAAACAAAGGTTGGTTCTCTCTTGCATTCTTGTTTGGTGTTTCTTTGTTGTTGTGGTGAGTCTGAGATTTGTAAGGGGAGTCTCCTGCACTAGTATACACATAATTTTTTCATTCTATATATGTTATTGTTTTTTGAATATTAAAAGTAGATGATAATGGTATGCAAGATAAATGTTCATGCCTTTCAAAACCAAAAACTCTTACCTTTTCACCCATAAACACTCTCAAGAATTTATAATCTTGTCCTCATCCAAATCACTTCAAACATTAACATGACATTCTTAACACTAACTTGGAAGCTATGCTCAAAATTGAAAAACCCAATTTTAAATTATGGTGAAATAAAATAAATTTCTCTACCACAAATTGGTAACTATAAAATAATAAAAAATAAATAGCTAAACTAAGATCTCACTTTTCTAAAATGATGCAAGATTCTAGGTCACACTATCTAGGGATGCTCCTACATTTAAATACATCAAGAATAACATGTAAAGACCACTAGATGCATGTTGAGTAGTAGACTAAACTATAGACTAGAGCCTTCCCATTAAAGAAAGAAAACCAAAAGTATACTCATCAAACAACATGGTTTCCTACAAAAGAACCACATCTTAAGGGATCCTAATATGATTTTTCTTAAGGGGATCAAATAAGTTCTCAAAATTTGGCAAAGTTTCCCAAGGCAACCAATTTTTTAACAATTATAATATGGTGCAGGGGCACCATTGTTTAAGTTGTCAATTTTTTAAGTTGTTGTCTAGGCTTTAGATTTTGGGTATGTTTTATATAAAATAAGGTCTTGAGACCATTTAATATTTTAATTAGTATTATTTGGTGATATTTAGGTGTCAAGGTGGCCAAGTCTTCAAAATATAAAAAAAATGTGAAAAGTTGCTAATTGTGCAATGTTGCAAAATTGGAAAAAGTTGTAAAAAGGAAGTTCAACGGTCAAGCCTAAGTTTCAAAAAGGAAGTTTGTGGAAGTTAGACAATTGATTTGAGAGGGAAAAATAATAAATAAGAGGAAGGCATTGTTGTAAGTCTAATTTTTGAAGATTTGAAACAATAACAATTGAAGTAGCATTGTTTTTACAAGATTTCTGAGTTTTCTTCTTATTTCCTGAACTATATAGACCGTACAATAGTTCAATGATTCATTTTGACTTGAAATAGCATATCATAGCATTTTATCTTTCAACTAAATCATCTTTGAAGGTTTTTCATTGAAGTTGGTGCATTTTATAGACTATTTTCTTGAATTGGTTTGTATACATAGTCTTAAGGGTTTGCAACTCAATTAAAATGGAAAATTGACCCAATCCTCATACTGTGATCATTGTGGCTTAAGGAATGGGTCTGCATCATCAGTAAAAAGATGGGGAAATGTTGAATTTTTGCAGGGGAGGTCAAGAGTTAAGTTGGGAATGAAGCCCTAGGGAGTGAATTGGCGATTTCCTTATGAAATCTTGAGATTTTGATATGCCAAAGTTAGAATCTTGTTGGGGCAGTGTGGTTTGTTGATGTTTTGAGTTTACAAGCCTAATTGAACCTGTCTGAGGTGGTTACAAGGTTTTTTGAAGGTGGTATGTTAGATTTTCAATAAAACCCTAGTTTCTAGGCTTAAAGAGAGGGTTTCTTGTTTTGGATATATGGAATGAGTGTTTCTTCAAATAAATTGTAAAAATAGTGGTTTGAACACCTGATGAGTGCTTTCCAAGAGGTTTAGAGACAAGTCTCTTTCAAAAAGAGGCCTATTTGGAGGCCTAATTGGCGTTAAAAGCCTTATTTGAATGAGTTGTGACAAAGCAACCTTTTGTGTGTTTGGGATATGTTGAAAGGTTCCTTGATGGGTCCCTGAAATTGGTGAGGACTTGGTTTGAAAGAAGGTCATTGAATAGTTACACTTGATTTCAAGTGGGTTCCTAGTGCTACAAGGAAATAGGTGGATTTGGTGAAAAGTGAAGAACTTTGAGTTTCTGTGACTTGAGGATTGTTGTTTTGTGTTTGAGTGTGTTGCAAGCCTCCCCTGCTTACATCAAAATATACATGATATTTAGTTAAAAACCAACCTAGTTTCCTACAAAATAACCACATATGTAAGGGAAGATATGAGGAAGTTAAAAACCACCTTCCTCTTGTTAGGGTTGTTAATGCCTCAAACATTTCAAGAGAGGCTTCTCATGGAAGGGGATGATGAAGGCTTCTTTGTTGGCAGATGGTCAACACTCCTCTCAGGATTCACAACATGGACTAACCGCCTCCCATGGATCCATTAACTTTGGCAGTTGTATCTGGCATTAATAGGTCAATCTTTTTGTGCAACGACAACTGTGGGGCCAATAATTGGTATTAGAGCCAAAGGTGTCAGGTTCAAATCCCCTCGGGGGAGTTTATTGGCAAATGGTTAGTGCTCCCCTTGAGATTCACGACATAGACTAACTACCTCCCATGGATCCATTAACTTTGACAGTTGTATCAGGCATTAACAGGTCAATCTTTTGGTGCAACGACAACTATGGAGCCAACATTCTCATGATAAGATCGTGCAAGATTATAATATGAATGAGATTTCATGAGAGGTTGGTCAATCAAAACAAGAGCTATCTCAATCAAATATTCCATAAGAAAATGTTGTCTTGTGAAGAAAAAATGGTTTGTTAAATGATTCAATATCATTGCACAGTACATGTATAATTCAAAGGCTCTACACATATTTTCCATTCCTTCATGAAAACTACTTTTTTCACTAACTTGCAAGTCCATTATTTGAAGGGCCACCCAAGCTTCAACATTTTTAGGTTCTAGTTGTCATCACACTCAAAATGAAGAACCCCAATGTTGTTTGCAAAAACAATTCAATAAATGATTTTCTCTAAATATAGGCATTTCTATAAATTCAAGGGTAGACCATAGATACTATCCTAAATTGTCAAAAGTGGGTTAATATAGGGAGAATGTAGCACTATACATTACATATAACACAATGATAAGTTCAAATTGTGGTTACTCTAAAGCTTTTTTATGTTTTAACTTGCTTCATAGATCCCCTTAAGCCATCCTATTACCCTAAACCTTTTGATAGTCCTTTTGATAACCCTTTAAAATATTAACACTTTTTGGCCATCCTACAATAATGGGTTACACTTTTTGGCCAAACTTGACATTGAAATCAACATTTTCAGAGAAAACTTCACTTTTCGACACTTATAGTAGGTAAACTATTAGGAATTTGAAAATGATGTAAACTAGTGATTTGTGAGATTTTTTCTGTAGATTTTAAATATATTTTTTTAAAAAAAATTGGAATTAAATTGTTTTTTTTTTGCGTCTCCTTTGATAACTAGTTTTTAATAGTAAACAACATTTTTTAAAAGTGATGTGTACTTCGACACGCATAACTTTTTTTCTACAAAGGATAAAATTTTGATTCTTTTTAATTTAGGTTGCTAACACTGGTATCTATTGGTTTCATTTTGTTTCATAACGTTTTGTTGAATATTTTTTTTTTAATTAAGTTTTGAAGTCAAAACATTTACAATTTAGACATAGGTGCACTTCGGCACGCATAACTTTTTTGGTATGTATTGAAATTCAATTTTTTTTTTTGTTAGAACGAGGACATCAATACCTAGAGGATATATATTTTTCAATTTTTTTCCTCAAATTTACTATTTTTCCACAATGATTTTTCATCGAACTTGAGGTTCGGTGAAAAACCTATGTACAGTAAAACTAAAAAATAAAATATAAAATAAAAACAAAATATATTAAATTTATAGTTGTTGGAAAGCACATTTTGATCACTACAATCATCCAACTTGGTTTATCAATTTGACTCCATTTGCACCTCCTTCCGAAGCTTCGATAGTCAAAAAAATGCATAAATTTTGAAATGGTGGAGGGGAAGGTGAAAAAAGGGGGTTCATTAGAACCCCCCTTATATGGTGCAAAAGAGGGTTCATTAGAAGGGAGGGTGGTTCATTAGAAGGGGGGGTTCATTAGAAGAAGGGGGTGGTTCATTCGAACCCCCTTCATTAGAAGGGGTAAACCATTTTAATTTTTTTTATGAGAATTTCTAATTTTTCTTCGTTCGAAAAATTGTAACCCACTATTGTGGGTTTACCCTGGGGCATTGCCTCTATGCACAATATTGGATCAATATTAAGATTGATCTGTGCTAGCATACAAAATGAAGGAAATGTGCTTATGGGTCAATAAATATCAAGTGAATAACATGAATGCTTAGATACACGAGCTTGAGATAAAGCATACATATTTCTAAGTTGCATAGTTCAGTATTGTATATGTACACATGAAAAGGTTGAGCAATGAGCAATGTATAGTCTAAGTACGAGAGTGGGGATGCACAAAAAGAGGAAAACAAAAGGCCATTGAGATTAAAATCAGAATTCCACCTTAATGAAATCTTGTGAATTTTGTTAATACAAGGGGAGATTTATATTTGATACTCTAAGGAACATGTGCAAAGATGCATCTTAAATTGTATAAATTTAAAACATTATGCAGTACATGCTTCAATGATTTTTTTAAGCAATCAAATTTATTCTACAGTATTGGTCCCCACTTCATGATGCATATTAATTTCCCTATCTTTCATAATCTATGAAATTCTGTGAAAGAAAGGGTTTTTGAATTAGGGAATTGGACAAGAGAGCAACATTTGCACCACATATTTGCTAGCTTAAATTTTTATTATAGTTTCTTTAATTTTATCTGTACTGCCAAGGAGATGAAAAGGAATTATTATGAATTAGACTGGACAGGTTAATATTTGATGGCAAAATTCATTCACAGCTATGGAGGATTAAAGAGATTACTTCCCACACAGTGTACCAAAATATAGGAAGAACATGTTGTGTTAAATTCATCTCTTGTTGCATTAATACTACATGTTGACTTGTATGAAAGTTTGCATACCATTTCATATACTTTTCTTCAAGAACTAACTCTCCATGGAATGGACTCGAAAGTTGGTGGATACTTGGTTTACCAACACCAAATCTGTTATTCATTTGCATCTAATGCCTACTTTAAAAGACTGGACTACTAATGAGTCAGCCACATGTAGGCTACATTTAGAAGCATGCTTCTTGATGACTGATCACACGCATTCAATAACTATATATAGAGCTTTTCAAAGTAGAAAGACAAGGGATACTATCAAGTTAAATACTTGTAAGTAGACTATAAATGGAAAACCTGTCACACTTTACCTTTTGGTGCTAACAATATTTGACACAGCCATGGTGTCTTTAACCCATCAATTATGGATGATATGTGCAACCCATTCCAATAAGCATATGTTAATATATATCAAGATTGAGGGGACCGAAATGATGGAGTGAAGATCATGGAAAAAGCCACAAGAACTGACCATACAAAGCGCTAAAAGACAGTTCAAAATATCCTAGTTACCATAGATAGCTGAAAATGTAATGAACAAGGTTAATTGGTACAATACTAAGTCATTTTTTTAAAAACTTTAGCAATAAATCCAATCTTATGTTAAATTAGAAAGGATCAAAAATCAATTAGCAAGGGAAATAACTATACAAATTAAGAATTTATAAAATGTGGCATGAGATAGCGACTGATCTTATTATTTCCAAACATTTAAAAATATTAGAGCTTACAAAAAACGCAGTACAGAGCTAACAAAAAAAAATAGAAACAGGATAATAAGGTAGAGATAATGGGCCTCAAGTCATACCTTGAAACTTGGGCAAAACCCCAAATCTCTAAAACTTGGTTTGAGATTGTGAAAATGAATTTTATATGAGATATGTTAATGAACAAGTATTAGATGTCCATCATGCATGGAAAAAATCTTCAATTTTGAGAGCAGATCAAGATCACAAACTTCACATACCAGCTGCTTTTAAAAATTAACACTAATTAAAAAGAGGGCTAGCCTTTGAGACTCTTCTACAATCTAAGAGACCCCAACTAAAATTAGAATCAATGTGCACTATAAATTAAATCTGAACGTGAGTTTTGAAAAAGGAAAAGCCTCTATTCTGACTACTGTTACAAGTAGAGGCCCTACACAAAACCACAATTTGTGAGAATTTGACAAAAACTTTAAAAAGTATCAAAATGATTTTTTAGACCAAAATCAAAATGGGTACAAAATTATATCATTGAAAATGCAAAAATAAATTAACTGGGTAGAGAGACCGAATCTCTACAAACCGTCGTTGCCTCCAAATCAACACTCCCATTGTCGTTAACATCAACAGACTGTAAGTCGACGAAAGATGAGGGGTTATTGTCGTGCATTTGGATAGTTTCCTGGATTGAGAAAACTGAACTGCAACTTTGTGATGACCTTCGGGGCAGATTTCTCCATGACTTCACTACAATATGCAATATGCCTGGTGATTAGCTGAGCCAGGTTAGGGCCACATCTAGGTATAATGCAACCATGATGTACAATAGAAGTGGCATTAAATTTCCATTTTTAGGATGAATGGATCAGATCACTCTGATCTTCTTGCATCCCCTCTAGAGCACTGCACATTGTTGATAGAGGAAGTCAGTCAGACAAACTTCATAGAGGGAATGCCTTCAACGTAATTATTTTTAATACAAATAAATATGCATATTAAATTAAAAGATCAACCATAAATATCAATGCAAACATGATCCTATGTACATATAATTACAAATTTATGGCAACTGATATCTATGGGTCATGTTTGCATTGATATTTATGGTTGATCTTTTAATTTAATATTCATATTTATTTGTATTAAAAATAATCATCGAAATATTAATTAGAAAAAATATTTAAGCACATGCCTTAAAACCCCTTGTAGTTCCTTAATCAGGTGCCATATAAAATAAAATGGCTTTAAGAAAAAATACTAACCCTTCCTTTCTCTGCACATCCATGCCCTAGAGCCTAGTCTATAGCTCTATTCATGAAAGAAAATGCAAACATAGTGAACTTTTTGTTAAATTTGTTTATTAATTAATGGGAAAACTGATTTAGAGCCATAAAGTAGATATATCTTTTTTACTTTATTTCGTAAAAAGTTGAAGTCCTATGAGTTGAGTACACCAAGTAAAACTTAAACCCTTTTTAAAGTATATACCCTAAATTCAAGGTAACATTATCATCACAAGAAAATATAGTAATCTTAAAGTGAACTGGAATCTAGATGTTTTAAAATTAATTGGATTTCATGAAAGCACTTAATTAAAGAATAATTTTGCTTATTTAATGGCATTTACAGTAAATGTTGCCATGGAAATGTTTGGTTCGCAAGGAGTTACCAATTGATTATCTTTTCCCTGCTTTAGTAATTTTTAAATCAAAAGTGACCTATCTAGCTTGAGAAACTACTAGTCTTGTACCTATTTATAACATGAAGTAATGTCAAAGCAATATTCTTATACGTGTAAAGAGTTTGAAAATTTGATAATTAGATTTGTTAAGAACTTAAAACTGATTGCTTATGGGAAATGCAATAGGTTTTATCTCTTGTTTGTTTGTAGTATTTCCAAGTCCAATACATATCAAGTTTTAAAGCCGTAACTTGATATAGTTCTTTTTGAAATTATCTTCCCCCTTATGTGCTTCAATAATAATGATGAGACTCTCTGGTTGTTTACAACATTTACAAGTCCAATACATATCAAGTTTTAAAGCCAAAACTTGATATAGTGCTTCTTGAAATTATCTTCCCTCTTATGCGCTTCAATGATAATGATGAGACTCTCTAGCGTGAAGAATCTCATGAATATGCGCTTCAATGATAATGATGAGACTCTCTAGTGTGAAGAATCTCATGAATACGCTAGGAAAGGTTTAGGTGGGTTGTTGCCTTTGTTTTTCACAATGCAGATATCATTTTTTAATTGTCTAGAAAATGCAACTGTTATTGTAAAAGTTTTTTAAAAATCTTTGTGAGCTTAGAAACTAGAAACACTTAACAACTATGCATTTTTTCAAATTCATTTCTTCTATATTGTTTGTTTGGTGAAAGCTTTCCTTCCTTACAATGTGTGGTTGTTGTAGATACTATTGAAGATTTGTATAGTCCCCACATTGCATCCATTGATTTCACTACATAGCTAGTGAGGAAGCATGGAACATAAAACCTCCAAAGATTCCTTTCCTTTGTTAGAAAAAAAATTTAAGTGATGAATCCGTGCTTAGATTTGTACATTGAAAATGTAACTTTCCAACTATTGCACAAAATGATTAGAGCATATTTTATGGTTCTTAAAACTAGTACTATTTTAACCCCTCTTTATAGCTATAATGAGGCATCTCTAGGCTACAAATCATATAGGCAGAAAGATGGTGTTCTTTTAGCCATTGGGGCCTAATACTCTCCTTATTGACTGTGCAAAATTAATATACAAAAAAAATCTTTGGGCCGCTCTTGAATTTTCTTAACTATAGAACTTAAGCCTTTTCACTCTTCTGTTAACTCATTTTTGTTCTTGAATAATCTGAATACATCTTTTGGTTCGCTAATTCTTTAGGATCTCAAAATTGACTCATTATTCATTATAGTTCTAGATGAGGCACTGTAAAGCATTTTCCATTACATGGGTTTTGGAAGTTCAAAATTTTGAAAAGTTGTCACCTATTCCTTGGAAATGAAATTTTATTTCCAAGTAAAATTTCAGCTTCAGGACAGTCCTAATATGATGCTAATAAGCTTGTAGCATTACTCAATTGCATATTTGGTGGTAATGCATCTATCAGTGTTGAATATGTTGTCAGCATTTACAAACAAACTTGGGTTGTTTGAGGGGTTTTGCATCTTGGTTTTTGAAAGCTTGGTAGCACACCTGAAATGTAACTCAGAGGGTGGCTTCTCTAAGAGTGATGAACTAGTTTTTTGTTGTTGTAGTGCTTACATTTAACCTTCCACTTCAGGCATAATGCTAGGTTGTTTGTATCCATTGGGAAAGAGTGGAAAAAAACAAATTGCAATAATGGAACATTAATACAGATCTCTTCATCAAAACCCAAAATATGCAGGTCATTGTAACTTGAAAGACAAATCCATAAGAGAATAGCATAGCAATAGAAACATTGATTAATCTTTTATTATTAAGATTGAGTGGACTATTTCTAGTTTTGATTTAAAAGATTAACCATTCGGTACATACAGTTTCAATTTAGAGTCTCCTTAAGCATTAAGGATTTAAATGGTACACATCTTATTAGGTTATGAGCATAATTTGACACTTAGCTTATGTCATACTTTTTATTAAATTTACACCATATGATAATAATTGCTCAGTGAGCAAATGGCATAGAAAATTTAAGCAAAGTACATCTGACGAAAAAATAAATTATGATCTCTATCTACCATTAGCTACTTAACAAGCATTGATATCCTACAAAATAATCAGAAGAGCACTATCTGGTTTCCTATCCCAACATTTTTCTATGAATAATTATCTATTCATGTGAAATTTCCTCTTATTCATGCAAGCTTGTACTTAAGATTGCATGAATAAATCCAACAAAAATAAGTTATCATTGCAATCATGATTTCTTAGCTAAATGTGATACTTTAGTTCAATATTGAATATCAATTTTTAACCCAACTTCAATTATTAGCTATATAACAAAGTCTCTCACAATTCCCACAATTCATATACTGGTTGCTATTGTAAATCTATTTTTTACCATGACACTGTGAGCTACTATAAAATTACCCATTGGCCATAAAGTAATGCCATGTTATCCTGGCAAGAATGCCACACAACTATGCATCAAAAGGATGCCACACAAGTATTGATTTGTCAACCCTCTCTGACCAGGAAAGCTAGATAAACATTATCGATAGTTGTGGCTTTGCACTGACCAATTCTCAGGCTTCAAAAAATCATATGACATGATTGGAACTTGGGGCATGTTTCAAATTTTATACCTTAAATAAATACAAAATTCATAGCTTCATAATGTTAATCTGATTATTTGAATCCAGTGAATCAAATAACACACATGCTCTTCAATAAAATAGTTTTGGCCATTTGAATAAAAAATTCATTGGAAGCAAAAATAGAAAGCACTCATAAATATAGGTTGTTCAGGCATTTTAATCAATGAAATTAAAAGAGGAGGTTAGGGAATACCATCTGACATCAATGCTGTACCATTTAGAAAAAAATGACTAAGTTTGATTAAGAAAACAAATGGTAAACCCATAAACACAAGAACCCCCCAATGAGAAACATGAATCCTATTCTGATTTAAAAATCTGCATCTTAAACAAAAGAAAATTAAAAACATTGTAGAGAGTAGTATGTTATTTGAAGAATTTTGGTAAGAGAACCAAGTCCAAAAATGAACTACTAATGGGAAATGGCAAGAGGAGATCTACACATCGCAAGTTTTATGGAGATGAATTAAAGGTAAAAGAATCGAAGTACTTACATCGTCCAAGATGCTACTGCTATTATTAGGAAAAATTGGGGTGATCCCACAATAGTGGTTTACAATTTTTGGCCAAACTGGACATTGATTTTTTTTTAAAACTAAATCTTTATATTCAGGCATCTATAGCGGTTAAACTATGAGTAATTTGAAGATGATGCAAACTAGAGTCTCGTCACATTTTGTTTGTCAATTATAAAAATATTTTTTTTCAAAATTTTTGGAATCAAATTGCACTTATTTTTCCATCTCCCACGAAAACTGGGTTTTTTCAAAAAACAACATTTTTAAAAAGTGACACACACTGTATAATGGAGAACTTTTTTTCCTTGAAGGATAAAATTCTAATTCTTTTGAATTTAGATTTGTAACTCCAATATCTAGTGCTTCCACTTGGTTAGATAGTTTTTTATTGAATTTTTTTTCTTTAATCAAGTTTCAAAGTCAAACCAATTACAATTCAGACATAGCGCGACCGTATAATGCATAACTTTTACTGTATGTATCGAAATTCTTCTTTTTTTGTTGTTGGATCAAAGACTCCAACATCTAGTGCACTCATATTTTTCAAAAAAAAAATTGATAATATTCTATTTTTCCACATGTGCAAAACATAGAGTTTCGTTTTCGATGAAAAACCTATATTTAACAAAACTTATAAAACAAATAGATAATAAAATCAAAACATATTAAAATTATATTCGTTGGATAGCTCATTTTGAGAGAAACCTGATACCGGTTGGGTTTCTGAAATCTCCTCCATTTTCATTCTCAAATCGAGCTTCGAAGTACAAAATTCTAAGTAATTTTGGTGCCTGAGAGAGTGGAGGTGAAAATAAGGGGGTTCGGTCAAACTTATGTTTGCTCGAACAAAAATAAAATGTTCGATCAAATGGGGGTTCGACTAAACTAAGGTTCGATTGAACCCATTTCAAATATAATAAAAAATAGATTTAAAGGGGGTTCGGTCAAACATGCTAAAGGTGTTCGGTCAAACCCCCTCTATTAAATATATATTTCTTTATTTTGCCTGTTGTATTTTATAATATTTAATATTAATATAAATGTAATTTATATTCTTTTTAAATTATAATATATAATATACTTATTATTACAATATGCTATAATAATTATATATTATTATTATAATATATTTAATATACTTATTATTACAATATATTTTAATAATTATATTATTATTATAATATTAAAAGTATATAATTAAAAACTATATATATTAGAAATGGTTGAAAAGCATTTTGGGATGAGTTTTGGGTTGGGTAGTTTACTTGAGTGCAGGAATGATTCAAACAAAAGGTTTTTCTGAGATCTTATCTAACAATATTGGAATGGCACATCCTTGTTTCGTTGCCCCTCAGCCAAAGTATAATATGAATGAACAACTACAGCTACGCACCCAAGCTCTCCTTGATGCTGGTAGGTGTTCTCTTCATCTAGAAATCATAAAAACATGGGTATTGATGTGGAAATGCATATTAATTTGATTTGCTTAGCGGCATTTTGTTTGTTTATAGATATAAGTAAATATATATTTATGATGGGCATTGTTAGACAAACAAGTAGCTTGGAAGGAAAAGGAGTCATGTTTGGCAGTAGTGGTGGAGAGTCTAAGCTTAGGATCTACAAAGAGATGAAGAGCATGAGAGCAGGTCCAGAGGTAGTGACAACATGGAAGGGAATGAATCTGGTGATGGGCAAGAAGATAACCATCCCAAAAAGAAGTGTTATCACATGCACACTTCTCAGCAGATTCAAGAGATGGAAGTGTATGCCCTTTTTTCACTAAACAATTCAATACTTGCCATCTATTGAGAATTGAACTATTTCTAACTTTATTGCTATTTTGGGTTTGCTACATGATTTTCAAAGAGTGCACTCACCTAGATGAGAAGCAAAGGTAGCTTCTGAGTAAGAAATTGGGGCTTGTACCATGCTAGATTAAGTTTTGGTTCCAGAATCGGTGAACCCAAATGAAAGTATGTCTAGGGATTAACAAAATGACCAAAAATTTATAGTAATCTTGCAAAATTGATGAATTTTAGGGTTTCATGCTTTATTACTTATTTTTTGCTAATCATGGCTTTTCAAATCTTGGATTTTTCAGGCTCAACACAAGTTTCATGAAAACACTCTCCTCGGGCAGGATAATGAGAAGCTTCGCTTGGAGAACATGGCAATTAAAGAAGCCATGAGAAATCCCATATGCACCAACTGCGAAGCAGCTGCTATTATTCCAGAAGTCAATCTTCAAGAGCAACAACTGCGTATTGAGAATATTCGGTTGAAAGATGAGGTTTGTTTACACAACCTAACTAATTTGATGATGCATATTCCAAATTTTTGTATTCTCAAAATGTAAATTGTGGTTAAAAGGATTATGAGTCACTCCTTTTTTAGTTGTTCCTATTCTATTTCTAATGTATTTACAACCCTACGAACCTCCTAGATTTTATTTTCTCTAGAAATATTTTGAGTGCAGTGATTTTCCCACAATGATGAAATTGCTTCATATCATATACTGTATAAGATTTAGAGACCCAGATGGTTATTTTATTCTGATGCTTTAAATCACTTGAGCAATGAAGTTGGAGATTCATTAGCTTTGTGCTTATGGGTATTCTTTAACTATTCTTATGTTTTTTTTTAATGGGCCTACATGGATTTTTTCAACTGGAGAGAATGGCAAGTATGGCTGGAAAATTTTATGGAAGGCCCATATCATTGACTTGAGAGAGAGATATGGATGGAGTGGGAGAGAAAGGGAGCACGGGTGTAGGAGGGAGAGACTTGAGACAGAGAGGGGGGAGGGGGAGAGAGATAAAGGCTAGGGGGTACAAGGGTTTAGGTTCAAAGGTTAAGGGTGAGGGAAGAGGGAGAGGAGGTAGGAGGGAGAGACTTGAGAGAGAGAGGGGAGAGATAAAGAAGTAGGAGTACTAGGGTTTAAGGGTTAGGGTAGAGGGAGAGAGGGGAAGTGGGTAGGAGGAGAGACTTTCAAGGAGGGGGAGTGTAGGAGAGATGAGGGTAGGGGGTACAAGGGTTTTAGGGTTTAAGGGTTAATGGTAAGGGAGAGGGAGAGAGGTAGGAGGGAGAGACTTGAGAGGAGGGAGTGGGAGAGATAAAGAAGAGATTATTACAAGGGTTTAGGGTTAAGGGTTAAGGAGTAGAGGAGAGGGAGAGGGTAGGAGGGAGAGAGACTTGAGAGAGAGAGAGGGGAGGAGTGGGAGATAAGGGTAGGGGGTACAAGGGTTTAAGGGTTTTAAGGAGTTATGGGTAGAGGAGAGAGGGAGAGAAAGGGGTAGGAGGAGATACTTGAGAAGGAGAGTGGGAGAGAGATAAAGGTGGGGGGTACAAGGTTTTGGGTTTAGGGTTAAGGGAGTAGGGGAGAGGAGAGAGGTGTGAGGAGAGCTTGAGAGAGAGAAGTGGGAGAGAGATAAGGTGCAGGGGTACAAGGTTTAGGGTTTAAGGGTTAAGGAGTACAGAGGGAGAGAGGAGAGGGGGTAGAAGGGAGAGGGGTGGAGAGGGGGAGTGGGGAGAGATAGGGATAGAAATTTACACAAGGGTTTAGGGTTTAAGGGTTAAGGGTACAGAGAGAGAGAGGGAGAGTGGGTGGGAGGGAGAGGTGTCGAGAGAGAGAGAAGGGGTGGGGAGATAGAGGTGGGGTACACAAAGGGTTTAGGGTTTTAAGGGTTAGGGTTTATTTTTTATTTGCATTGATTATATTTTATATATATATGTGCAATAATTTTGCAATTAGATAATACTTAATTTTAAAATTTACATAATTTCCCATGGAACAATTCGATGGAACAAATTATATAAGTTGTATATAATTGTATATAAGATTCTTGAACTTAAGAATTCCATGAAAAAAATATAAGTTGTATATAATTGTAATTTAAGCAAAATGATTTTAAAATACTTCACTAGGTTTCAAATAAGGATTGAAAGCATATATATGGGTTTACATGCAACCAAAAAAGGTGAGAGATGATGCTATCAAAGATTCTTGAACTTAAGAATTTTCCATGGAACAAATATGTACATATAATTGTGATTTACAACTATGTACAAGTTACTATAAGGTATCACTTGAACATGTATAGGGTTACAAGTGAACTTGAAAACCATGGATATAATCTAAGTCAAATATTCTGGTTCAGCCCACTCTTCAATAACATGTAATTTTTTTTTGATGATCATCACTATCTAGTCTCCATTTTCTTCGGCCATGTGCATGTGGAACTGCATGAAGATTTAGGGCAGTAGCAATTATTAAGTGACTATATTGATATACCTTGTTATTAGATTGATAGTCAACAAAATGAATCCCATGTTGAATAACTTTGACTTGTTTTAGATATGTCCCTTGCGCTACAATAGAACCTGAATGGTAAACATGAACCTAAGGTAAGACATATGAATGTGTGCAACATTTTCGTGCTCAAGGTTTGTACAATATATATTTAATATTTATAATGTAATGAGCACATGTGAATACAATGTATATAAAATTTTAAATTCAAACTCACCTATGGGAAATGACATTCCATAACTTGTTTCAGGTTGTGTTAGCTTATTCCTCTCTTCTATGCAATGCAGTAAATAATAGCTAACACCTTTGATGTTTCTAGGCTCTGCTATGACTACAAAAACATCTCCTGTACACCAAATTTACACAAAAAAATTGTAAAAAAATTAGAAATGTCTCTAAAGATCATTAACTAGATATATATAATATTTAAATTATTGAAAACTTACACATGTACCTTTTCTAACCAATTCTAAAAATATAGTAATAATCAATTGAAATCAAAGGAATGTCTTCAAATCTTTCTTCCTCGTTTTCATCATATGTTTCTGAAACAACTAGTGACATCATATCCCATTTACCAACATATCCAAGTTCTTGATTGTTGCATGCATAATCAAAGTTTCCCGCAATGCACTTAGTGCAAAAACAAGAGTAATCTCTTGTGTCTAATGTCCATCCATGGTGACTATTTGAACTCCTAACACAATGCAAAGATCTTGTTTTTCTACCCTCTTGCATCTATGCATCAATCTTCTGTCCACACCTAGATACATGTACAACAACAAACTTATGTGAACAAATATGTATATATATATAATATATATATATTTTTTAAATTTAAATAAATTCAAATTTTTGATTTAATGTAATTTATACATACTCGATATCTCCCAAAACACTCTATGTGGAATGTGATAGTTTGTTCTTGAATATGTGTCGACCACATTTGATGCAAAGTGTTTCTTGCACCATTCAACAACATCATGTGCATTGTGTATATGATCTTCTGGATAACTCATTTGATGCTTTCTTAAAGCTCATTTGATGCAAGCTCCTGCTCCATCATGCTCATCCTTTCCATGCCCACTCTTAAAAAAACTCCAAAGATGTGGTATTTTGTAGATTTTATGATATCTACAAAGTGCATAGAATGGCCATGAAGATTTGAATTGTGCCGCACATCCATCTGACCATACAAAATGATTTTCAAATTTTACACCCCTGCTTCTCAAATTCTCAAAAAATATTGTAAAGCAATGTTGAACAAAAAGTGTGTCATGTTCTTTATCATCACTAATATAAAAAGTGATATTCTTTCTTAATGGCTCATTCTTCATCTGTACTCTCAACACCATCCAATTATGATTGTGCATGTCAATAACACACATGAACCATAATAGTGATCTGCTTTGAAAAGTAATACTCTGATTGAATCTCCTTTTGATGTACAAAGGGGTAATTTTCTGCAAAGTCAACTACTGATAGAACTATTCCACATGAAAAAGTATCTCTCAATGTTTGGAATTGTTGTGCTTGCCACTTAGCAAAAAAGGAATGCTATATGTATGGTCGTATCAATTTTCAAAAATCTTCCATAAATTTTCCAATGGGAATCTCCTCTTCTACATAGTTCAACATTGTGGATTCTTTCTCAAAATATGTTTGAAACTTTACATACTTGTACCTGTGTGAGTAAAATATGTGAATAAGTAATAAACCACACAATCAATGAAACATTACACTAAAGAGAATTCAAATAAAAATCTAATCAAATTGAAACAAATAAACTCTCTAAAAACAATACTTACCTATTGCAATTTACTATCTTTGTTAGGTTAGTATCCTCAATTATTGAAGGAAATTTAGCCAAATTTCCTCATGTCTCACAAATTCCTTTTATGTAGTTTATTTGAGGTCTGTTTTCATGATCACATAATATAGACTTTATGAACAAACTTGCCTGTTTAGGAGGTGCATTTTGAAACCCACATCTTTCTTCTCTCATCTTTCAAAACACCTGATCATAGTAGAGATCAAATCCAATATGATAACAACAACAACAAGTTTCAAAAAACTTGTTTATCTTCACATAATATGGCTTTAACCTTTGAAACATTGTTTTCCCAATCTTTATATGAGGATATGCATTACAAAAGTTCATGTATACATCTCAAATTATGTCATGTCTAGCCAATGTTTGATATGATTTTCATAAATACTAGGTCCAATCTTGTGTCTAATAACATCTCTAGTATTTGATGATGGACGAGTCTGATCATGCCAAAAACCTGAGACCAAGTTCCTAACAACATCTTCAATCCTGTCAGAACGGGGAGCTCTACACATAATTGCCCAATTTCCTTCTAAACTCTCATCCAAAAACTTTCTCTTTTTCTCATATTTTATTAATGTAGTTCTACTATAACCAATTTCAGTTGAAAGTGCAGAAATTTTTCTTTTTCTTGCTATATCTTGATGTACAATAGATGTCAACATCACCCTTCTTGTAGTGGCCTTATCCACTGATCGAGATCCTTTTCTAATGGAATCTAAACCCTTTTTAACATTTTGAATAATATCCTTTTGTAATCCCATGTGTTTCTTCGTATTTGATGCTGAATGTACACCCAACAATTGTAATGACTCTTTGAGCTCGTCATGAAGAAGTAAATGTGATAACAATTGGGTTTTTTCAAGTGTATCAAGATGATTGAAATGATGATTGATTATTCCATTTACAGATTTAGTCATTGACCTCTTTCTCTTATTATAAGGCTGGTTGACATAACATTTCAATTTCTCCATATCCATTTCAAGTAAATGATCTAAATTTCTATGAGAAATTTGTTTCCTCACCTTTTAAGCTAGTTTTATATGCTCATCCATGTACTAGTAGGAGGAAGTGATCCTGACCCCTCTCCAACATGCATTGTTTGAACTTGGGCCTCCTCCCTATCTTCAAGGACCATGTGTTCTTGAGCGGATTCATTTGATCCAACGTCTAGATTTGGCTCGAGTTGAGCATGATGACTTCCTACTTGTTGAGCCCTTCCTACATGTCATAGAATATTTTGCAAACAAAAGTGAGAGATGATGATATATAAGTGAAGTTTATGTATGCAAGCAAATAAATTGATAAGACATGATGCTATAAGTGAGAAGTTTCCACTAGTTTTATATGCTCATCCATACCAGTAGAAGGAAGTGATCTTGACCCCTCTCCAACAAGCATTGTTTGAACTTGGGTCTCCTCCCTAACTTCAAGGTCCATGTGTTCTTCAACGGATTCATTTGATCCAATATCTATATTTGGCTCGACTCTAGCTTGAGAAATTCTTACTTGTTGTTTGAATTTACATGCAAGCAAAGAAAGTGAGAGACTATGAGTTATCTAAGTGGAGTTGAAACAAATAAAATCAAAGATTCTTGAACTTAATAATTCTATGGAACAAAAGCAATTGGAAATAGATGATAAATAATTTAGGGAATGTTTATGCAAGATGACTATTGGAAATATATTTATAAGAAAAACAAATTGAGGTGTTAATAAAATTCCTAAACACACACTTGAGAGAGAGAGAGAGAGGAAACAAGCATGTACCTTGTTTCTTTCTATGATAATTTTCCAAGTTTTGTTCATGCCTCTTTTGTTCTTCTTCTTTTGACAATTTTTGTTGACACATTTTTTCTTTTTCTTTGTTGTCCCATTTTCTTCTTCAACTTAAAGATGACTCAAAACAAGTCCTCTACTGACTTAGTTAAATTCTCCTCCAAAATTTTCCTTGATTGATAAAAATGAAAAGTTTTCTCTCCAATATTTGCCTCCTTGATAAATGTGCAAAAACCTCTTCTCCAAAATCTACGTTCCAAGTGATATAAATGAAAATTAATCTTGCAATTTGATATCCAGAATAATGAAAAATAAGCTTCTATTTATATGCATATGGGATGGGAAAAAATTATTCTAGTGTACATGGAATAACTAGATCCTAGTTTAAATGAATCAAGTGGTAAACAAACAAGTTAAATTTTACTGTGGAGTTTGTTGTTATTTAATGCATAGGTATGCACAACACATCTAGTAATTTTAGAAATTTGTTACTTGTCAAAAATGTATAGTACAGGTATAATTTGAATTGAATTTTCTTAATTATATTTGAATTGAATTTCAAGTTACTTACAGTAAAAAATGTATAATAGAGGTATAATTTGAATTGAATTTTCTTAATTATATTTAAATTGAATTTCAAGTTACTTGTCAAAAAGATTATATATTTTATTCTCAACTCAATGGTTCATGTTGCTTAAGTCATTTTAAAAAAATATTTATTGTGATCAACATGAATGAACTTAATTATAAAGTGGCATTGATTCCTAAAATTCTACTAGAGATCAAATGTATGTCATACAAGGAAATGTAAGTTGTAAGATATCATCAAATAAGAAAAAATGTATGTATATTGAATATTTAAAGCAAATGCATGCATATATCATGTAAACATGTAACCATAAGCAAACACATGTACATGCATGTAAAGAGATTCAATGTATAAACATAACACATGTTATAAGCAAAGAGGCCAATGTATGTATATATCATATAAGAAAATGTATGTACATATCATATAAGCAAATGTAAAATAAAGATCATCAAATGTTGAATACTAAAGATCAACAAATAAGCAAATGTATGTATATCATATAAGCAAATGTGAGTTAGAGATCATCAAATCTTGAATACTAAAGATCATCATATAAGAAAATAAATGTAGTAAAGATCATAAATCTAGTGTGTAGGGCCTAATATGAATGTTGACTCCTAGTCGAACGACCATCTAAATGAGAATGGTCTTGCTCTAATGGATGTGCTAAGCCCTACAAATAAAATTGTGTACAAAATGTGTTAAATACATATAATTTTTATTAAATAATTTTTATGAAAGTTATTTTTAAATGAACTTGTATTTTTAAATATCTATCTAGATCTATGCATACATATTACATGTACATATACACATGTATATATAAAAATTTAAAACTCACATGTCCATTGGTAGCAGATTCATCCACAGAGTCATGTCGATCATGTACACGATTTGGACCAAGGTTAGGAGTGACATGAGGTATGTCCACCTGTAACAATATATACATATATATCAACTTACATGAATATTTAGTTAAAAATAAAAAAGAATTAAAAAAAAAAGAATTGAAACATGTGCATGCACAGATACATTCACATCATCTGATATTGGATGACCGAAGTCCTCTGAAACGGTCGCCTCCACCATATCCACCAAATGGTCAAGCGACAAATCAACATCTGCATCCATCTGATCTATCCCATGTCATGCCATAAATGATGAATGTAGAGGACTATGAAGGTGAGATGACACCGGCAATGATGAACCAGAACCAATCAACATATTAGTAAAACCCATAGTCCATGTAACTGTTGAATGAGCAGTAGGTGGATCTCGATGTGCACTAGTGCTCAACTAAGAGTGATGGGATCCTAGAGCTGAATGAAATCCATGTGCCAAATGATCTTTGACATGCTTTATACCAATCCCATAGTCTAATGCAATGTGGGCATATGCCTCCAACAGGTCCTCAACCAAACAATGCAAAGTCCTGCATGTCATATCTCCTGTAAGTGCATCAAGCTATGTGGGAGTAGGGATGTCGACCACTATAAAGGGATCCATGGTGGTCCACTGTGTTGAAAATGGTGTGTATCGAGAATGTATGGACATCAAATATTGACCTACTCGATCATTAGATATCCTACTGGTGGCAGCCACAATGTCACCTACAGTGTCAATTGCTTCCTTTTGGGAAGCAACAACAACCTCATTTGCTATGGGGGATAGAGCTAGGGTGAGAGCAAGAGACCTCTCGCCAACCAATGCCCTAAACACTGGGGCTGGTCTATTTCTTCGATGATAGGTGGGCCTATCGGCAATCCTACCATGCCCCTGACCAGCATATGGTGGAATGTCTAGGTAGTTGACTTTGAGGCCCAAATAGACCTCAACATACAACTACTAAACAAATTATAATGGAATCTGGTCATTGTTTGGTATTGACCATGTGCTACGAGAAATCGTGGGTAGATCAATTCAGCCAGAGCATGATCGACACATCTAGTGACTTGGTATCCTCTAATGTAACGCCCGTCGTGCAAACCCCAGAGAATTAACATTGCACAACAATTAAATGGAAAACGATAACCAAATCATGCAATTTCATAACTTAAGGTAAATGATTAACTCAATTACACAAAACACTCCAATTTTGAAACGATATAAAGAAATACAACAAGCTCGACAAAATTTATGTAATTTGTTGCCTATAATCAAACCATAATTTCCACATCAAAATATTTAATTCATAAAACCAAAGAACATCATATATATATATATATATATATATATATATATATATATATACATAAAAATAATACATTAAATTTTTAAAAAATCACTAATATTTTATTCTTATTCTCAATACACGAAATTATTGCTATAAAACTATATATATAAATATATATATATATATATCTTTATATATATATATACACACGGATACACCTTTTACACATATACACATATATATAAATATATATACAACACACACACACACACACACACACACACACACACACACACACACACACACACACACACACATATATATATATAAAATCATATAACACACAACACACATATATATCCATCACCAATGCTATAAACTTATATGTGAATATCATTAGTTACTTTAGTTTTGAATTGATTCCTACTCTTTACATTTTATGAAGATCACACTTATTTTCTTTAATTTGTACTACAACTCCAATTACAATATGCTTGTTCTCTTCTAACTTCTCTTTTAAGGATTCATAACATATAGTTATTATTTTATTTATTTTATTTAGACTCTTGAAAGAAGTAAGGCAAAGTCAAGCATATGTTGGGTTAACAATAACAATAAGCAAAGTGAACAATTTGTATGTAAAGAGAGACAAGTATGTGACTGAGGAGGCATAGACAGAGCATGCACACTATTTGACAAAGTGCTACAAAGAGATGATGTCTCCTAAACTGCAACAATTGCAAGATATGCACAACTGTAATTGGTGAAAAGGCTTCGAAACCTTTTAAGCAAATGCAATGGAATATAAAGGGATATCAAATCGAGAATTGTGAGGATTGCAGACTATGCCCAACATAAATTTTGCAAGGAAGCTCTCAAAATCATTGAGTAAATGACTCTCTCAGGAACACATCCTAACATTGAAAGCTTTGTTTGTGATTTGGGTGCATGCAGCTGCACAAGTTGAGTGAATGAGGGTTGCGTCCACCCTTATTTCATTACATACATAGTTGAACATTGGGTGCGCATGGTTGGCCTACTTGCCCGTTCCAAATTGAGAGGTAAGGAACAAGGTGTACGCATTCATCAAAGATTATTAGTGGAGCGATTCAGGGAATATTGTAGCTTTACTACGTTGGGAAAACATGGACTAGGCATGCAAATTATTTTCTCTAGGCAGATTCTACTAAAGATGTCTATTTAACTAATCATCATATGTCTTAGGATTCAAACATCATTATCTCTATGTTGATTTCATTTCAAGTGGTTTAGAATGCAAGCTTTGCACTCATGATAAAACCATGCAAGGCCTGGTCATGAAATAGTATTAGAGACAAATTTTGCTAATGGATAGTTTAGCTTCTAAATTCTTGCAAGGAACAAAATTTCTTGAGAGTCTTAAGAATCAAGAAATAGCTTACTGGCAAACAGAAACTAAACAAAATCGCAATATTATAGTCTAATGGCATCTTGTGAAGTTTCCTTAGAAGCACGTACCTATTATCATTGTGGAAGAGACTTGGATGAGAATACCTCCACGAAGTCTCAGAGAATACTCCTCAAACGAAGCCTTCTACATTATGAGTTCTTCTCGAGAAGGGTGAAACCGTCTCCCCATTAGAGGGTTGATCTTTCGCCGCACCTTTTCCATGTATTTCCTCTCAAAACAATTCATAAAAAAATGCAAACATTCTACAAAAAATCTATTCTCTCGAAACCCAAAAACAACATCAACCATCTCATTTTTCCCCCAAAACTACAGAAGATTTCAACAATACATAACTATAAACTTGTGCTTCTGTCTCAATAATCCTCTGTGTGAGAAAAACTCACAAAAAAATTCATTAAATAAAAGATATTACCAATTTCTTTCAAAAGCTCTCAAAAATCATTAATAAAATAAATTATATCTTTAAAAGCAAGCTTTTCAGTTAGATCTGAGTTATCATTCGTTCTCACAACTTTTTCCTTCTTTTATTTATTTATTTTTCTATTTTCAATACTTTTTGTTTTAATTTCCGTTTTTACAACTTTACTTGCAAAGCACATTATCTAATTAATTTAAATAATTTATTCTAACAATTATCCTCAACAAGATAATTAATTAAAATAATAATACCCAATTTAATATTTTAATTATCATTTAATAAAACTCATGACTTTTAAAAAATAAATAAAACATATAAAAAATTTAAATACAATTTGATCTAACATTAAAATAAACAATCATTTCCATCATTTAAATAAAATAAATCACAACTTATAAAATACCAACATTAATAAAATACAACATAACACAACCACAACCACAATAATGACAACTACAAAAAGATACAATAACAATCAAACAAGACAGTCTGACATCATGGGACGAGATGACTTCATCGTCACCTTTGTTTCAACATTTAACCATTGGGCTATTGGTGCTCGCCCTGTCCTGCCGAAGCAGGTGGAATCGAGACTCTATACCTGCAAATCCTGCATACAAATGAAGTCATGTACATGTGCATACATATATAAAATCAAAACATTAAATCGAAGCATTGCATTGTGAGAAGGAATCACAGCGTAACAGAGCACTCGCAAACGAGTGATGCTACACTGTCCTTCATCACATATATCCTAACAATTATAATATAACTGATAAAATAACATTTCTAAACTAACAATTCATCTCATGACATAATTTATTAAATCACTGCATCATAATATAATTCTAAAAATCAACTAACATCACCAACCGCAATGTCATATGAAATAATCATGTCCACTAATGGAATAACAACATCATCAAATATCTAACTATCCAACTCACACAATAACAGTACCATCATAGTATCAAGGTATCAAACGAATGCATAGAAAAATAATAAATCCAAACAGTAAGAGGAGGGGTACTACACCTAACCTTACGTACATTTTGATAAAAAGGATAACAAGTCCTCTCAAGTTCATCTCTTAGTTTTTCTAAACTATGTAATAGTGACATGCGTGGTTCAAAATATATCCCTAGGTTTGCACCCTGTTCTAATGAGTTTCTCAAATTTTTAATCTCATTAGTGGTATTTGCAAACAAAGAATCTAGAGGTGGAACATGATCTGCATTTTCCATGTTATATATATGTATGTACACCTAAAAGAGCAATGAGACCTTGGTAAATAATATATCTAGATAAAGGAAATACAAATCTAAAATAGTTGTAATAATTCATCTACTCATCAATAATATTTTCATACCATTAACATAAAAACATTCAACATCTATCATAGTTTTTAATAATTTCAAAACATTCAAATTACTAGATTGCATGCAAAACATAACCTAAAACAGTTCTAAAATTTAAATTTAAAACATAATCTAAAATAGTTCTAAAATTTAAATTACTAGATTGCACACAAAGCATCATTACTTAACATTGTTGGTCATGTAAAATCAATCTAGTCTATTGATTATAAGAGAAGAAAATGAGACAAATGATAAGCTTGTAAATATAATTTCTAATGATTCTATTGATTATATTATTTTACAAGAAGTAAAATTGGTAACATGTAACCATAATTGAACACTTTAATTTATTTAGAAGGATGCTTTTATTTGGAAGCTAGTCATTAGAATAATAGACATGATCTATGAAATTTGATTGATAAGTATATGATAGATTATGTGATTGACTCTACTGTTTACCCATGTTATAAATTATTTAAGTTATTTATAAAATTAACCTGGCTATTGTTTGACATTATTTGTCTTTATGCATTAGATGATTACCAATGAATATGTCCCGTATAAGGTTCAATGTAATGATGGAAAATAAATATGAAAAGTATTAAGGACTTATATTTTATTTTAATGGCATACTAAGATAGTTCCCTCTACTAGCAAATGAAAAATTGTATGTGCTTCATTGTGTAATTATTGAAATTGACACCCTATGATTTGATAGAAATTAGGATATATGGATTGATCAAAATGGAGCTATATCAACTAATTGTAGATCTATTATAATTGACATAAAGCCTCAATGTCTCATTTGTATTAAAATATGGGGATGATGTGGCTATTTTAAGGCCCAAAATTTCATGTGTTAATAGCATAAACATATAACATTGATTTTTTTGGGAGTTTGTACCAAATACCTTTTTCCAAACACAATTTTTTTATAAAATACCTCAAGACCTATGAATGAAATTAAAAATTTCCTAACTTAAAGACCATCAAGGAAGGTCTTAATGCCATATGTGGCTTCCTTTGCCTATTATATAAAATTCAACAAAAATATCTTTTAAGAAATAGTTCCACAAAATTAGAGGGGTCCAACCATGTTTTCAATTAATTTAAAAATATTATTTTAAGATTTTTTAATTTTTAAATAAATATATAAATTTCTTACATTATTTTGAATTAAAATGATAATAGTGGACATAAATTACACAAAATTGAATGTTATTAAAATTTTGGTTAAAAATTAAGAAGGTTAACCTTTAAAGCCATTGATGAAGGTATTGAGCTACTACAAGTGGTTTATCCATGAAGGGCTTGAAGTCTCATACAGAAAGTAAATACAAGAGGAAGGAAAATATAGATGATTTCCTCACAAGTATATAAATGGTTCTACTTGATTATTTATTTCATCCTAGAAAGAAACTATAATTGTTGTTTATCCTATAACTTTTATCTTATTAATAATCTTAGATGCATGTGACTTGTTAGCTTCCCTTTTCATTTACTCATGTAATTTAAGAAATCTATTATTAGAGTTGCACATGAGAAAAAAATGAGCTCCCCTCCACTAAGGGCTTATTTTTTTCTTATACCAATTTGAGAATTTTATTATTTCAATTCTTAATCCTAATCAAAATGTGGTGAAGGGGAAATAATACCCATCCAATAAGTGTTCCCCAATCCCTTGAAAAGGAAAACTTGTGTATTATCCAACTTGGCTATCATTGTTAGGATTCTAGCTTCTAGTTCTACTATTTTTAGAATACTACTAGAGCCTAGATTGATGGCTCCCTTCTCTCTCCTATGGATGAGGATCCCTCTAAGATTGGTTGTTCCACCTCTTCGAATGAGATTAGTAACAAGGTTTATGAGTGTTAAATAGGGGAAGAGGTTGGGTATATAATGTACTTTAGACATGGTTGTTGAATGTAAAATTATTTAGACCATGAGAGGGCTGAACAATTTAAAAAGAATTGGAAGACAACTATAATATATAACATAGCATCCTTAAATGGTTCAAATTTTAAATGAAACAATGAAAGAAAGAATAAGAAAACAAAGATTAGTATAAAATTATTTGAAAATAATTGGAGATAAAAATATCTAATTTAATAGTTGTTAACATAAATGATCTTCAAAATAGGATTATGTAAGTGAAAAAAAAGTTCTATTGCCTTCATTGAGACTAAATTTATCTAGTTAAGATATGTCTAAATAAGAATTCACACTAAAATATCATATTTTTATATGTATAAAGTTTAGATACCATCAAACTATTTAAACTTATAGATTACATAAAGCTATAAATTTAATTGTTAAAACTAATTTATTAAGAATCAAATCTAATAAAGTTTGACTTCATATTATATAATAACAAAACATTTTATATATATCTAAATCTAATACTTGTTATAAATATCTCACTAATCCAACCATGCATTTTATATATGTTTAAAAATATATAATAACAATTTATACAACTTCTAATTATGATAGTAAATCTAATCAAACATGACCCAAATGTAGGATAAAGACAAGAATCTTAATTTATACCATTATTTTGAGTTTGGTTTAATAGAAATTGTAAAAAATTATAATCATGAAAAAACAATGAATAAACTAAGCATCATTTTAACAATGGTGAATTAGTGACTAAAGATTGGCCTAAAAAATTATAATATTCAACATTTGCATCACAAATGATATATGGAAACTAAGGATCATTTGGTTATATATTTTCATAGATTTAAAATTTGATTATTTATTACTATAACATGTTCATTACAATTAGATTTTTAAATAATATTGTAATAATTTATTGTCTTTGAAATTTGTTTTGTGGATTTTAATGTTCTTTTTAAAATTTAAGTTAGAGTAAGTAGAATCTAATGAGAGACCTTAAAAAGATTCAAGTAATTTATGTTTGCCTTAAAATTACAATTATTGTTCGATTAAATAGATTATTGATTGTATTTTGGTTTCAAAATTGGAAATAGTTTAAAATTATAGAACCATATTATCCTTTGATACAAAAAGCTATGTCAAGGATTATTTGTATCTTCCTCATAATTATGTTTCACATATTGAATATTTCAGGGAGGATTGTGTTGATGATTTGGAAGTTGAAGCAAAGATTGGTTGAGATCGACATAGAATATTTTTTATAAACTCCAAAATCCTAATAATAGAGAAGATGGTGACTCATATTTTAATACACCTTATCTTCACTCCTTCCATTCAAATGCAACCTCTCCAACCAATATATTGGATTGTAAAATAAGTAATAGATATATATGAATTTACTCCTAATCCTCCTCCATTTACCCCACCATTAGATATGCATATTGGTATTCACCTACTTGAAAGTCTTATGAGACCCTAGGTGGCTTTGTGAATACATCAAAAATATTATGCATGATGTCTAAGAATTTAATTGTGGTGAATTGATATATTCCAAGAATTTATAAATGAAGTATATTCATATATATGTATTTGTTTGAGTGTTTAAAATTAGTTAAAAAAATTCTTTGAGGGATTTATGCAAATATGACATCTTAGAAAGATAATTTCATGTCATTTTGTTGAAGGTCATAACTTAACTTTTAATTTATCATTTATGGGAATGACATCTTCGAGAAGTTTATAGAAGGCCATAGATGGCACACTTTTTGAATTAAATTTATTTATGAATTTGTATTTTTTGGATGCACATTTAGAGTTAAATTAACATGCCAAAGTCACAATGTCCTACTCTTGATTAAATTCCTACAAGAAATTAAGGAACTTGGGATACCCACCTCCCAATGGTCTTGGAATGGATGCATTTAGATGGAGAAGGATTTCAAAATGCTCATGGTACTTGTGGACCCCTCAAAGGCATGATATATAACACATGAACTTTATTTATGAAATTTGGTCTTTAGTTGTTGGCTTCTAGTATGAATGTGATCTATAAGGTGGAATTCTTAGTTGAGACTCTCAATCTTCCATTGTTGGTTTCTAGTGTGATTATACAATATGAGCCAAGTATTAATTTCTAATGTTAATTATTGAAAGAAGGTATATAAATTGTTCTCATCTTAATTCTCACACAAAGTTGTCTTAGTCAATTTCTCATATGAGTTCCATATATTTGTAAATTTTTCTTAATATAAAAACATTTTTATTTCATTAATTAACCCATCTATTATATGTTACAAAGGATGCTTTTATTTTAAATTATAAGTATATAATTTAAAATTAATTAGTAATTCAAGATAGAGTACACACAACTTATTTAGTTAAAATAAAATAATATTCTTATTTCCATGAGAGTTATGTACAATGGTAGCTTGATGTCTTGGAAATATTTCTTTGATACATACTAATTTTTTATCATTACATTATGAGTGAATCATCTCAATTATATAGCCAAGTACATAAAATTTTTATAGATTAGAAAGAAAAATAATCACACATTTATCATATTTTTATATGTATAAAGTTTCTACCATCATAATATTTATACTTATAGATTAAATTATTTTTGATTTTCTTGTGTTTTCACCATTGTCATGTGTCTAGCTATGTATTTTATAGGTGTAGGAATTTTAGAGGAAGGAAAGGTTGAACAAATTGCTTAAGGATGAGATGAAGCCTTGTTTACATTAGGATTTGGTTGAGGCTCCCTTTGAGCATAATCGAGGGGTGGTTGGTCCTCTTGTAGACATGACTAATTTAGAAGGTCTTGTCAAGAGAAATTTAGAGGAGATTGGTAGAGACAAGAATCATGTTAAAGATGGATTAGTTGGAGCTTATTGCCTCTACCATTCTCTTGAATTGCAACATTCACCTCTTGGTATTCCTTCTAATAATTTAAAAATATGAAGAAGGCTCAAGTTTAGAATATTATAGGAACCCTTTATTCCCTTTGGTCTCAAGTTTGGATTCAACTAAAGATGGAAACTCCATTAAAAATGAACTAAGTTCATTCATGGAAAAGGATAAGGTTGACTATAAGATGTAGTTCCTTGAAGAATTTTTGATTCAAGTTGTTGTGAAATGATAGATCTACTAATGTTTTTGGGAAAACAACCCTCTTTATTAGATACATTGCCACAATTGGTGGAGTATTTCTAATTGGATGTTATTTTTCTAACTTACAACTATATTTTTCTTATTGTTGTTCCATGCCAATATGATTGATCCTTTTTTGTCTCTTTATTGGTCTTTGTAAAAGGGTGGGGCCCTTTCAAAATTTCTGTTTCTAATTCATAAATCCAACCAAAAGTATTTACCCTTAATTAAAATATAAATTTAAACTTTAAAATAGTCTTTTTCGATATTATATAATAGCCTCATGTATTTAATATAAATCTTATTATTCTTTATGTTTAATTTCAAAATTTTAATGCTCTTGTATAGGTTACAAGTGCATTCTTTACATTTTTTCTCTTTCTTTTGTACTATTTTGTATGGGTGTCTTATATGCATTGCCTTGAAAACATATAATTTTGATTTCAATTTAGCTTTCTTGCAAAATTTAAACTTAAGCTTGTAAGTTTAAAAAATATCATGTTATCCTTGCTAAAAATAATTCAAGCTTTTAGAACATTAAATTTTCTTTGCTAGATTAAAAAATGCAAGTGTCTTGACCTAGTTCAAATTCTTAGGTGAGGATATGCCCAAATTTCAGGTTCCAACTTGTCTTTACCCATCAATTTCTATGCCAAAACTTTCAAATTATTCCCTAAGACATATGTAAAGGGACATCACCCTAGGTCATCTATATCCTCAATAAATCTATAAATTTGATCTCCATTTTTAAGAAAACCAGGAACTTTGTCTTTCTTTTACAAATAATTAGTCAATTATCACTACACAATCTCTTGCATTAGTCACATCAACTACACCAACCCTTGTATCTGTGATCAAGGGAAAATCTCAGATTTGTTAGAGGGGTTAGCACAATAACAATAAAATTCCTATGAAATAACAAAGCACAAATGAAGTGATGTGAAGACAAAAGGGACAATGTTACCCTAATTCTCCATCTTCCATGATTGACCTTTGTTACACCTCCTAGCTTGCAGTAAATAAAATGTGCCCTCAGATTTGTGTGAGCAACTATGACAAATGACTAAGCCCTATGCAAGTGTTGAAGGATTTGCATAAAATAAAATGACCCTACAATGGACTAAAATGACTATGACTGTAAGTGACTATGACTGTAAACTAATGGTAGCATAAAGTGAAATCTAAGTATGAAAGAGACCAAGAGAGCCAAGAGAGCCAGGGAGGGAGAATGAGAACAAAATTGCCATTTTATAAAAACTGCAATTTTGAATGTGTGGCCAGGATGAGAAGATGACAAAAACCCTAAGATCAATGTTTAAGATTGAATGCTACTGTGTGCATTAGGGTTAGGTCAAAATTAGGGCAACAGGTAAGAATGAAGGGTTGAGATTGAATTATAAAATAATTCAATCTAGGGCTGAAATTAAATGAGAAGTCAAAAGTCAAGAATTAATTTGGAAGATAAGACTGGCACGGACAAAGAGGCTGCTGGAGAAATTAAATAATAAAATTTATTTACTCCAGGTGACCAATAAATAATTAAATAATAAAGATATTATTTAATTATGGAGGAATGTGACAAAAGGAATCATTTTGAATTAAATAATGATTTAATTCAAAACTCAAGAGAATTGACTAAATTAAATAAATCAAATTTATTTAATTTTAATGAGAGAAAAAGCTAATGAATAATTAAATAATTAAAATAATTATTTAATTATAGTGGAAAGTGGACAAAAATTAAATAAATTAGAATCTATTTAATTTTGGAAAGAAAGGGGACCTAATTAGTGACGTAATTAAATAAATAAAATTTATTTAATTAATCAAGGGAGAAAAAAGATAAAAATGAATTAATTAAATAATTAAAATTATTTAATTAATAGAAGAATTATGACTTTAGAAAATAATTAAATAATTAAAAAATATTTAATTATTAAGAATGAAAGGGGCAATGTTGAATAATCTACGAGTTGCAAGCCTAGGACAATTTTATGTGTCTACAGTATCAAAAAATCTTAAAACCCTATCTTTCTTCCACTAGGTCTCTTTAACATGGACAATGCATCACATTCCATTACACAAAATCTTAAATTTCAAGCACTAACCATAATTACATATGTATAATCCCAATCACATTTGCTACTTGTTGTCTTCTAAATGTTATCAAAATCAAGGAATTGATCAATGAGGCTTGACTATGCACAAGAAGGGATCAAGTCAAATTTCCTTATAGCATTGCAAGTTTCAATGATTTTACATTCAATATTACCAAGTTTCCTATTGTATGTAAAAACATTATGGAAATTTTATTACAAGAATATTTAGTATTTGAATTTTACAAGTTCAAGTCCATACATCAAAATTTTAGAATTGTACAATGTAATAAACATCAATTGTTACTAATATCTTAATTTCATTATATTTTACCAAACATGGTGATGAAAACAACTCTATGACACAAAGTTACTTTCTTGAACTAAATAGGGAGAGTTTGTTGAAGCAAATAGGTTTGTTGAAAAGGCTTTAGAAACTTTCTTGAGCAAATGCAATTGACAGCTGTAAAGTCAAATTCCACAACCTTCTCTCTGCCTGTGCCAAAATGGGAGCTTTGGAACAGGGTATGGACATCAATCAAATCATCAAGGAAGGGGGAATTTTACTAGATGTTGTAGTTGCAAGTGCAAAATGTGGAAGCTTGGCACATGAACTGTTTGACATAATGCCTCAAATAAATATGCTAAAACCTAAGGCTTTAGAAACATTAAAGCAAATGCAATTGGCAGCCCTAGTAAAAATGCATGCAAAACGTGGAAACATAGACAAGGCATGTTAATTGTTTGACAATATACCTGGAAGAAATGTCATCTAATGGAATGTAAAGATTGCAGGATATGCACAAAATGGGATTGTTGATAAGATTTTAAAAGCTTTCAAGCATATGGAATTGGCAGTTGCAAAGCCAAATTAAACATTCTCCATGCCCATGCCAAAATTGGAGCTTTGGAACAAGGTATGAACATTCATCCAAGCATAATGGAAGAGGATTACAGTAGAAATTAAGTTTATTGAAAAGGCTTTAGAAACTTTCAAGCAAATGCAATTGGCAACTGTAAAGCCAAATTCCACAACCTTCACCCTCTATGCGCCAAAATGGGAGCTTTGAAATAGGGTATATTAAAAATCAAATATCAAATCTATTTGGTCTCATGGAATGCCTTCATTATAAAGGAAACACATGTAAATTTGGTCTCATGGAATGCTATGATATTTACTAAATTGTTTTATCACATTTCATGCATTTAGGGTTTAAATTTTTTTCAAAGAAAATCAATTTGAAATCAACAATTTGCAGCTCGTTTAGGGAACCAACCTGCTGCTAGATGGAGGTCTGAGGTTGATGAATTGTGGAGAGGTGGCGCGTGTGTTTTACAGGCCTGGGAGTTCGTCATTCGCCGTTCTCTGTTCAGTTCATTCAAGCTCTTTCGCCACATACAATGGAACGCTCAAAAGTGATAGATAAAGCTTTTTAAAAAGCTTTTCAAAATCCCTAATTTTGACCTATGATCGTCATGAATTAAATTACGATCATATTGCTTTAGGAAGTTTACCTATATCGGTTGTTGAAGATTTAACAATTCAAACAATTCCGAACTCAACATATTAACTTAGTATGTCTGAAGAAACTACAGACAAATTGGATTATTCAATCACTTCTACGATTATTCAGATTGAGTTTCGATCAAAGAGTATCTGATAAATAAAATACTTTTTTTATGAGTCGTGAATTATAAATCCTATTGACATTTCATGAATAATGTCACATGTATGATTGATCAGAATCTATTATTGAACTATAGATTAATGAATTAGTGCCCATATCAAATGAAATATTTCAAGTACAAATCCAGTATAGCATATAGGTAAATGAGGTCACTTTTTATTGAATGAATGGGAGGAAATAATAGTCAAACTTATTGTGCACATAATGAATCAACTTGAATCGATATATGATATTCTTTTGGCTCCTCTAATGCTAAGTCTTATATTAGGAGGTATGGGAGTAGTATTACTTACTAATATAATTTATTCCGCTCTTTCATTGGGGATAGTTCTTATTTGTATATCCCTTTTCTATATTATATTGAACGCAGATTTTGTAGCTGTTGCACAAATCCTAATCTACATAGGAGTTGTTAATATTTTGATTCTATTTACCGTGATGTTGATGAATAATCCGAAATATCCCAATTATGCCCCTCCCTGGACCGTCAGAGATAGCATCACTTCAATAGTTTGTACGAGTCTTTTTTGTTCATTAATTACTATTATATTGACCATATCATGGTTCGGAATATCTCTGACTCAAAAATCAGATCAAATGTTAGAACGAGATTTAACAAACAATATTCAACGTATTGGGGCTCATTTATCCACTGATTTTTTTCTTCCATTCGAACTTATTTCTATAATTCTTCTAGTTGCTCTTATAGGAGCTATTACTATAGCTCATCGAGAAGAAACAGTTTGAAAATGAAAGCTCTCATGTGTATTAGTAGCATAAATGTGTTGTTTTATCTTCATAGATCGTGAAAGAATCTTTTTGGAAGGAGAGAATTCAGTAACCTTGCCTTATTATTTTCGCTTATTTTATCACTTATCCTACTCCTTGCCAAAGTAATATATATATATGGATTTGTCAATTGGAGAACCAGGAACTCAACTTTTTTTGATAAAATAGAAATTATTCAAAATTGAGTTGGCATTATGGATAAATAATTTCTATTTTATTTTCTCAAATATTGATAATTTGAAGATTGACCTGCAAAATGGTATTCACCGATGGGCTCCCACAACATTGGATCCTGGTGCCGAGGAATATTACCATCCTGGACCGCCACAAAGGGAACTATAGTTCCTGCGGGGAAGAACTATAGTTCTGTGAAAATATTGATTCGTAATTAATGTTTATTAATCTCCACGTTCCTGAAGGCACTCCTTTGTTCAAAAGAAATCATTTGCTCAATCCCAAGAACCCATGTTCGAACGAACCCCATAAAATATTAGTTTTTCATAGATGCGATGAGGGGTTTGGTCGAACATGTGGTTTGACTGAACCCACAAGATGGTTCGGGCGAACATGAGGGTTCAGTCGAACCCCTTTCCATTGGGTAAACACAAAAAAATGCTTTTTCCTTCCTCCATTTATTTGTAAACCACTATTGTGGCTTAACCCACTGACAAAATATCTTTGTTGAGAAAAGTCAAAGACTAAAGTCTATATAATCAGTTACCTCTTAGATGATCTCACATGCACAAATAGTATCATCATGAATGTGGGATATAAAAAAATCCTAAATACCACTTTTGTTCTAGTTGCTTTAGCTTTCAGGGAAAGTAAAGGAAGTTGTGAGGCCTTGCACAAAAAATACTATTAATTTTAATGTGAATTGATTCAACTGTGCATTTCAAATTTCACCTTTAATGTGAAAAGGTTGAAATTTGGAATAAATATTGGCTTCAAACTTTTCCATGATGATTGCTCTTGCAAAGACTTGATACTATCAATAGAGCTAGAGAAACTTGAAATAAAATTATGAGATTAAATGTAGAGTAAGTAAGAACAAAAGAAGAGGGAGAGCTGTAGATTAGAGTAGCAATAAAATTCAATAAAAATTAAACTAGGGAAGACAATTTCAAACAGCTGGAATAAGCAAAGAAAACAAGAACAAAGGGGTCGTAGGAAGGAATGAAAAGAAAGAGTGATAGTTTGGGAAGAGGTCTGAAAGGCCACAATTACAATGAAATAAAATACATAGTGAGTGGATGAGGATGTGATTCAAGGAATCATGGTAGCTATGAGAAAAGGATACATAGCTAATGATGGACAAAAGAGGTCACACAAGGTAATGTAAGCGATACAAAATCAAATATGAAATTAAATTTATAGTGAAGGTCACAGTTGTTGGAGAATAAAAATGGAATACAATTTGAAGATAAAAGTACTAGTAGAGAACATAAAAAGTAGTGGACACTCCAATTTAGATTAATTAATCCAGATTTAAAACTTGGATAGGCCGCACTTGGTATTTGTGCAAGAGAAGGATTGAATGATGAAGGGCATGGATAATAGAGGGAGAATCATGGATAGAGTATTGTGAAAAGGTAGAAAAAATTAAATAGATTTCAACTTTATCTAGATCCTTGAATGTATTAGCAGGTTGTCAAGGTGTGGGTCACATGGGGGTGGCTGCAAAGTATAAGACACATGGTGTTGAGGAAATATATTATGAGCATTGAGTATATTAGGAGTTTTTCTGCCCCAATTATAACTGGAATTTCAATCATTTCTTCCCAAGTGAACAAGATATGTTGCATGTTAGAGCAAGGCAGTGCAGTGGAAAAAGGATTTTTTTTCAGATTGATAACAAGGCAGGATAGTCTAGGTAGCAAGAAGGAAAAGTGTGCAGAGGGATGATAGATGTTTGTTATGACAAAATTTATCTAATCTTAAAATAATTGGAAAAAAAATGCATGGAACATAAACATAGTACAACCTTTTATTCATTATGGATTTGGAGGCGTAGATTATTATTTTTATATAGATTGTGTTTTTATTGCTTTTTTGAAAAAGTGTGCTATCTCACTATATGTTGTGGTAAAGCTATTGCTCTACCATAGCATGACACTAAATATCATTGCTTGAAAGTAACTTTTATGCACAAATAACAAATGAAGGTTTAATGAGACAAATTTAGCACAAAACTTATAATATCAAGGTAAAGTCTAGTATAACTTTGTAAGGAAATGAAGTTACCACAAAAAATTGTATAATAACAAACATATACAAAGATAAGCAAGCCTGTAAAGTTCTTCTAGTACAAAGATAAGTAAGCCTTTAAAGTTTGCACCTATAGATAATCGGATGAAGAAAGTTCTTAGTTAGATAGTCTTTTGTGTGCTTTGATTTTAACTTCAATTTGAGCTTCTATGATTCAGTGTTGCAGAATATTTCTTCTTGCTACTGCAATTGATGCAACAATCACTCTTTGTGGTAGTACCTGCACAAAGAAAACACAACAGAATGGACTAGGAGAGGAAAGGAAAATAGTAACAATATATGTAATTGCCAGTAGCAAAATTAATCCACACAACACTTAATGTCAAGAGGATTTCTCTAAGCTTTGTTGATCTCAGCAAAATAAAATTGAAAAGCAAATGCATATGAAAACCACCAAAACATACACCTCATCTTTCAGCATATGCAACAAAGTGGTCTTCCCTGCATTGTCAACATATCTCTACCAATTCTTCCTTCCAGGGACAATTATAGCCAGTGTATAGATATAGTCTTATGTGCATCTGCTCTTGAAAGTACAACACTACCTCAATAACAGCAAAAACTCTAATAAACAGTGATCTACCTTGTATCCAGTGTATAGATGTTTCAATGAAATAATTTTAGCTGTGGGAATAAACTTACCAATAATAGATAGTAACTTCATAAATGGTATGTGGGCCAAATTAGTCATCCATACATATTCTCTTCTAGGCACCTGTATCTTACGTTGATTTTCTTTATTGTCATATGTGCAAGGCTCCTAAAACCAATTAAGAAAGTATGTGCTAAATAAACTGCTCATGGGAAAGTCTTTAGAAACCAATAGAACTAAATATCTATTCTGAATCAAACATATCCTATTGCCAATAGAAAAACAACTGTGCCCAGAAAAGACCATTTAAGATTACCATCTCATAAATAGAAAATTATTAAACCACATTTTTTTGAACAATTTTGTCAAACACTTCACATGCCTTGTGTATGTTTCCACATTTTGCATACGCATCTACCAAGGCATTTGCAACTACGTCCTCTAACAAAAATTTGCTTTCTAATATGCTTTGATCGATGTTCATACCCTGTTTCAAAGCTCTCAACGATGTTCATACCCTATTTCCACATATGCTTTCTAATTATGCAAGTGACTTACCTCAAGATTATGCACAAATTGTGTTGTGCTCTCAACAATGCTGATGATAAAAAAATGGGCAAAGTTCCTTGATGCGGCGAGTGAACTGTATATCCTTAGACATGATAAGATCACGTGATAGATCATTTGGAAAATAATTTTAATATTATTATTTATTTTATTTTTATTTTTTATTATAGAATAATATATTAACTATTATATTATTATATTTATGTCAATATAATATTAATATATTATATTTATTATTTATATATTAATTATTCTATTAGCTATTATTATAGAATAATATATTAACTATTATATAATGATATAAATATTTAGTATTTATGTCATTAATTTATGTATTTATTATTATATTTATTATTTACATATTAACTATTCTATTAACTATTATTATAGAATAAAATATTAAGTATAACATTGTTATATAAATATTTATTATTTATGTCATTATTATAGTATATTTATTATTTATATATTAAGTATTTTATTAACTATTATTATAGAATAATATATTAACTATTATATTAGTATATAAACATTTATTATTTATGTAATTATTTTATGTATTTATTATTATATTATTATATTTATTATTTAATTATTAACAATTATATAAAAAATATATCAAAATTTAATAAGACAAATAATTATAAATTAAATTAACTCTTATAAATTTTAATTATTATTTGTAATTTCATTAAAAAACATAAATAATTAAAATAAATTTAAAAGTTAAATTTAGATCAAAATTTAAGAGATTTCAAATTTGATAAAAGTTAAAAATAATTTGATTAATGTTAATGAAGATAGAAAAGATTAAATTTAAAATAAATATTTTTTTTAATATTGTAATTATTTTAAATTTAATAATAAAATTAATTTCAACTTTATTTATTTCTTCATTAATAAATTGTAAATATAAATATAAACCTTTAAAATAACAATTATTTATTTTAAAATCATCTAAAACCTTTTCAACAATTATATGCGACTAAAATATAATCTATAGTTTTGAAGTCATGTGTGGAAAGCAACCTAGAATTAATATAGTGACTATAGTTCACCTGGTATAGATATAGATCCAGTGATAAGAACTGCACATATTTGGAATTTAGGCTGAACTGGAGGATTTGCACCTTTGCTCTAACCGACAACCTAATTAATTAGTTTTAGTCAATTTCTTGAAAGCCCAACTATTTGTAAATCAAATAGAAAACCAAGCCAAATTTCCATTATTCTTAATTGTGCATAAGTTTATAACTAAAATCCCAAACTGGTATCTTCAACAAGTCACTTGCTTTCCTAGTAACCAAAACATCAAACTGAAAGATAGTCGCTTTTCTAACTAGAAGTCATAATTGAGATATTCAACAAGTAACCTCTTACACAACAAGAAAATCTTTTCAATTTTTTCTTTTAAAAAAAAATCATGTATTATAGGTTAACATTGGGAAAAGGAACTCAAAGATCAACTTCATTTTTTTCCTTTTACAATATCATTGAGAAAAATATTGTATTTTCTATTTTGAAGATGCTAAATCCAGTATTCGTCCAAGTGATTGAGACTATGGTGGACTTCTTGAAAACTTAATATGGTTGTTGTACACAATTTAATTGTGATGCCACTTAGCTTAATAAAATGCATTTTGTGGATGTTAAAAATGCAGAATTCATTAATAATCAAATAGAATGCAAAAAAAATATCAAAATTTTATTGAGTTTTGAAAAAAATTGAATATATTTATAAGATCTATAGCTTTCTTTGTATATATAAGAAGGGAGGTATATGCAAGATCATGATAGGCTAAAAAGTGTCGATATGATAGGTATATGTAGAGTATGTGACTGGCGACTTTTTTTATTCAAAATTGATGAAACAAAAAATATTTTTAAAAGAGATTTTCAACTTTTTACAAATTTAAATTATGCTTTATTTTAAATTTAATAAATAATTATTATTCATTTTCTATTTGAATTACGACTAAAACCCTAATTGATAGGCTGATTGAAAAACATCAATAGCTTTCAAACGGTATCTTATTTTTTGAATCTGAAACATGCATCACATTCTATGTTTTACATACTATAGGATTAAAAAAAATTAAAAAATTCATAAAGTTTTGACAAGTTAAGGTGGTCATACATATGAGTTTTTATATTTTTTAAAAGTTGTAATAAAAAAACATAATTAATTATTATTTGGAAAAAAATTACAAAAAAAATATGCATTGAGACATGAGTCATCTACTTATATTTAAAATTTTATAAAAAAATATTATCATTTTATTGTGGTTAGGGTGGTCAAACAGACACTTATTATTTTTTCCTTGAAATTTAAATGCTATTGCATTGAAATTTCAAATTTTCACCAAATAATATTTAAAAAATAAAATAAACCTATTAATTTAAAAACTACATTCAATTTGTTACAGATTCTATTCTTACATATTTTTGAAATAACATATATAGTTTATTCAAATTTTTACGTCAAATTTCCTAACTCTGATTTTTCTAAATTTTTCGTCGCTTAAAGACTTGTTTTTTCCATGATGATCTTGCATATGTAAATTTGCAAGATTTTTAATTTGCATATATATATATATATATATATATATATATATATATATAATAGTATGGATATAGTATAAAAAGGAATAGCAAAAAACACAAGCATTTGTTCTTCAAATAGAAAGGATGATCTTCAAATCTCAGGTCCCTAAAATAGATTGAATGAAGCCTAGAAAGCATGAGTTGGAAAAGTTGAGTAGCATTAGCCTAATAGTCCATGCCAACAAAACACAAGGGAGGTACTGTAGTGGGATTGGATATCTCAACTTAACTCATCAATTTTCTTATGGGTATGAGGATTGAGCTTGGAGAGAGTGTAATCCATGGACACAAAATGCTTCATCACTCCTTCCTGATTTAAATTAGCTAATCCCTGGTCATGATTCCCCAAAACAACTGCCTATGGAAGTTTCGTAGCTACAACTGCTTTAAAAGGGGCAATCTTTAACAAGAAACATAGCGCCAAAAAAATGATGTCTCCATAGGACCAAATTCAAACACCCATGGATCTCCATAGGACTAAGCACCTCGATCTCAGTCCATGCATAAACTGAGAGTCTCTGTAAAGACTGTCCAGACAAGGGAGTTGGGTAGTGAATTCAGCCTTAACAATACACTGAGGAACTATCCATTTGCACCAGATCATAATCATCATTAATTCAAGAGCCAAGGTATTGATATACTCGCCAATTTCATCGAGGTCCAACCTTCCTCTACACTTGGCAGCAGCAATTCGTGTGTCAATTACTGTGAAGACCAAAACTCACATAAATTCATCAAACCATTATATAACACAGTTCATTAGTTATAATTCATGATGAATCCTATACTTATGCATGTCAGAGGAGGAAATAGAGAAAAAAGAGGAAATAGCAATGATGCCAGCGAGGGTAGACCGTCTGCATTGTCTTACATGGCCTTTTAATCCTTGTCTTAGATAATATTTTGCGAGTGTTCCATATCCTTCGAAACCTAAATGTTGGAGGGAATTGACAGTAAAGGAGAAGAGAAAATACGGTGAAGATTTAGGGTTACAACCAATAGGGATACATGTCAATATCATTATGCAAATGATAAGAACATTTCCAAAAATGAAATATATTTGCAAATGATAAGATTCTCAAGATGAACTAATTTTAACCTTAGGTTTTTCAATCTAGATTACTTCAACCTTTGTCATGGAACCTTTGCATCTTTAGTTTCCGAAGTTGCTTGTCTAACAAACTAGCTCCCTTAACGTTGTCTGCCTTTTATTTATTTCCTATCATTTGATGGTGGCTTAGTCTGTGTGTGAGAGCATGCATCTCATATAGTTATATTACATCGTATATAGAAATGATGCTGAAAGCAGTATTCTGTGTGTGTATTGATTTTATCTATACTTTTCAAATGGATTGGTGTCATTTTACTCACTGATCTTCGCTGTTAGACAATGTATGTCTTTCAAGTCAAAACAAAAGGGGGGTTTGGGATGAAGATTATCCTAAACGATCTTCATCTTAAAATCCATCTATAATCTCCGTAAATGGGTATTGGAACCTAAAATTGCATTTAAATAGAGATGCTTTAAGAATCTGACTGAAAAGTTAAAGGAACTGGCAAATCAGCAACTTCGAAGCAATGAATGCAGTATGCTACTCATCAGTTGAGCGAAGAGTTTCATTATTTGTCCCATTCATCCCATTCATCCCTCCTCAAGGAAAAATCCTTTCCTTGCAAAAAATCGTTTCTATTTGATCACAATCTAATGGTATACTTCAAATGGGCCTTGCATCTAACAATTTTTTGCAAGGAAAGAATTTTTTTCTAATATTTGGGAAAGATGTATATGGGCCCTGCATCTAACTTCTGCCGGGAGCAAAGATTATTGTGCTCACAATACAATTTCCCTAATACAATCTGGAATGCTTAGTGAATTATCTTAAGCACAGTAAAACCTGGTATACTGTAAATTAACTAAACGGTGCTATCCTGATTCACCTCCCCCCTCTCAGTATATTTGTGTGCTTATCATTGAACCTGCACTGCAGAGCTTCTCAATTTTAATTAGGAACTTTGTATTCTCTTACACCGTAGCTTCCTGTCATCAGGTGTTCCATCGTATACTTGGACCTTTGGATTAAAATCCTAAAGTTGCTCTCTGGTCTTGATCTCCTTGAGAAAATAGAGATCCCATTATTAATCTGAATATTTGTTCAAATATTCTGTTTAATAATCTAAGTTCGCCAATAATCTGAATATTTGTTCTAATATTCTATTTAGTAATCTAAGTTGTCCTAAATATGGGGACCTTACATTCAGAATAAAAGTGATCACTAAAAACCTATGCCAGCATCGAAACCAGAAACCCCACAGCCGTAATGTAAAAAATCAATACCAGCATAAAACAGAGACCAAAGGATCAGAAAATGAAGCAAGAAATTTCCTAAGGAAGAAGCATGAGCTTACACACGCATTAATCTCCATACATAAGTATGAATGCATAGGGTTTCCAAGTTATCTGGGTTGATCCTCCACCTCATGTGCTCCAGTGTTCAATAAAACTGCATGGTGAAAAGAAAACCATGGGTTTTTTGGTATCAGAGTACCAATTACTTTTATAGGCAGACTAGTTAGTGAGCATGACAGACAATCAAAACTACAGTGCTCCTCATAGTCATCCACCTCATTAATTTTTCCAGACAGATAGCTCTCGTTAAAGTGGATACCAAGTCAGACATGGCAGATCCTGCAGAAAGCTCTGCTGAACTTAACCACAATTAACAACATGGTAAACGTCCACATGACATAGGTTCCAACTGAATACAAAGAGCTGCTTTGCTCAAAATGTACATGTTGCAGGCTACAATCTTGTCTAATGGATTAAGGAGAGAGCTTTACTAAATAAAAGGCCACTCTGTTTGAAAATCTCACTAATTAAAGCAGAAATTCCTTGATTTTACAGAAACCATTTTAACTAACCACAAAACTAACCTACTTCCTTATAAGCCCTGTGTAGTGCTTGAGCCACTCCACCCTCAATACTATATGCTTTGATGGACGTCCATACCCTGTTCCAAAGCCCCCATTTTTGCATAGACAGGTTGAATGGTAGCAAAGGTTGTGGAGTCTGTATTTACACCTACTAATTGGTTGGAAAAGCTATAAACCCCAATCGCGTGCTTACCATTCACCTATTTATAAACAACCGAACAATGCGTAGAGTTTGATAAAGGAGACAAAATTGCAGGGAGAAACATCTGTACACTATGAATAAGATTAACCTTACAGTTCTTGTTGCCTCTCCCTCTCTTGTTGCGTCGCCCAGCCCAGCATCCTTGCCAGTGGATGCTGCACATTTAAGGAGTAAAAAATAAACAATTATACATTGTTTAGATCGGAGTTATGGCACCATATTCTGGCCTACGACTCACCTTTCTCAGTGCCCCTTGGTATCTCTAGCGTGCCTCCCTCTCCATGTAGCTCCGTGGTTGCCATCGACAATGTTACTCTCTGTACGCCCCTTTACCAGTTGCAACCATGCTCCTCGTTTCAGCCTTGCAACATAGACGAATGCATGGGATAAAAAAATGTCTGGTTGATAAAAGTGTGATGCTCAGGAACGTCAATGAAAGGAAAGCATGTGGGTCTGAGACACGGAATAAAAAAGCTTTCCATCTCAGGATTTATGAGACTGCCCACTGATTTAACAGGGGCTGGACCACTAAAACTTATCCCAAATCACACGCTGGCCTTTCATTCACTTGATGCGCCAAGGTACATTTGGTCCTGCCAATTATTTAAACTTGTGGCAGAAGATTTTATGGCCTATGTCCAATCTTTTCGTGCTCTGATATTTCGGCCTGATATACTAAGGAGACCGTTCATCGTCAAAACCGGATCGGCGAAAAAGCAGCGGAAAAAGTGACAGAAAAATATGGACGACTGAGATTGGCTTAACCCCGTTGGAGGGTCTCTAGGGCGTTGTGAACCGTTGATGGGCAAAGTGAGCTTCACAAGCTCAAATAGGATATGCCTTTGACGTAATTGAAACTGATTTTGTTTCTGATTTTTTCTTTGTAATGCCTTCTATTATTTTTTATTAATTAGTTTATCTTCTTTTCATATTATTTCTGATTAATTAGCTTATCTTGTTTTCATCGTTCATTTTTATTGTTTTAAAAGAATCTTGTCATTCATAAATTTAATTGCTAGTAAATCAATCAATTTTTTGTTTTGTTATCATTTCCTACCTCACTCTTATTTAGATTAAAAATTTAATTTATGACAAACATGTTAAAAAATCGGATTTAAAAAAATAACAATTTGTCATTTAATTAAACTTAGGCAAACCCACCAATCATCTACTTGTCTCTCCTCCAATATAGCCTACTTGATGATGCCATTTAATCCTAAATCTCTTCACTCACATACTCAACAAATGTCATCATCATCCATATTGAGGGGCTAGAGATATTGCAAGGAATGGGATAATTATCCACACTCATATCCCTTTATTGTCTAGTTATTCTACCTTCATCCCTTTCTTTGAGCCAAACTCTTTTCTTTTTCCTACCACTCAATATTCCTTCACCAAAATTTTCATGCCTACTCATCCAACCCAAATTCCTACCATTTATGTCTCTCTCCATTCCTCTTATCTATGATAATGTCCCTTTAGGCAATTGCTTCACCTTCTACCCCTATGTGCCACCCTTCCAACCCTTACCCCTCACTTATCTTGCTTGATCCTCTCTTACCACTATTGTCACTCCCTATCCTATTCTACCATTAACCTCACAACCCTTTCCACACTCTTATCAAAACATGAAAAGATTTGCATATCCTTGCCTCAATGTCCCAACCTATACCCCTAATCCTATCATTTACCACATAGTTCAAGAAATATCAATAATGCAATACTAGCTATGTATTCTCCCATCATCTTATACCCTAGGGGATGGAACCTTAAACCTCCTCCAAAACATAATATATTTGGCTACAATAACCATAGTTGATCATGCTAAACATTGATGTGTACACGTATAATTGGATAAGCAACTCTAAGATACATGATCAATCCTTTATAGATCAGTATGCATTGCTTAAATTACTTCGATGACCAATTCATAACTAATCTTTAAATCTTTATTCATCAAGAAAAAAGCCTTAAAGTGATTCTACTCTTTATCAACCTATTATATATGGGTTCCTTCCTCTATCTCACTTATCTTTTGATGGAACACATTCAAGTCAACATAGAATTGTAGGTTAGTTTCATCAATGTCATACATTGCAATCAAGGTTCAAATGAGAAGGTGATATATTTAATCTTCTATTATTAATGCAGTCTTTCATAGATTGCATATCTTCTTGATGTTAATATTGATAGGCTATTCATTGGGAGTCTTTTCCCAAAGCTTCGTAATCAAAATCTCTTACATAAATATCCAAATTTTACAACACTTCGTACCATTTTGTATAAATATACATAGGTGATAGATCATTTTAAGGTCATCCCCTCTTTGACCTAAGATGCCTCTATTTCTTTAGCCCCATCGTTTTCTCAAGAAATAAATAATTATACAAAGAAGAACACCAATAACTTATAATTTTCTCCTTACCCAACCCTAATCAAATAATTAGCTAAAATAACTAAAGCTTCTTTACTTAGGTCCTCATTGTCTAAACTTATTTTGTCACTTTGTTCACAAGCTAACTCTAATTAGGTGAAGCTAGGAAAACCCCCAATTTCATCATTCATGAGTTTCTTCTCAATAACCTTATCCAAATTCATCTTATCAAACCCTTGAACCCTAACCTCTTATTCTACCAAGTTTGCCAAAAAAAATTAGTATGTAGACCTGTTTTGAGCTTTGAAACATGACTTACTATCATCCTCTCCTTTCTTTTTCTTCCTAATTAGCTCTTTGGAATTCCTTGTCACCAATTCATGTTTCCCCGTACCTAAATTATTTTTCTTCTTCTTCACTTTTAGAATATTCTCCTAGGACATGCTTTTCTTTTAAAATATTCTCTTAGGATATGCTTCTAGAATATTTTCTTTTTTTCTTAAGTTTCTATCTCATGGAATCTTTCTTGATTTTTCCTATTTTTCTTTGTATTATTTTTCCAATTTCTCTTTCGTATTCTCCTATTCTACACTTATTTTCTATATTTGATTTCATACATTGTCTAACATTTGATCATCTACTTTATTTATTCATTACTACTTTAATAGCATCAAAGGTTAGATTTAGACTAGACAATTATTCACTTTTTTATCATGGTGTGAACACATTCTTATAGAACTATTTGTACACACCTAAAAATGATAATACATTTTCATCTTCTGATTTCATCATTATCCTCAACATTTCTTCTATCTATATTAATTAAATAAGCTAATATTTTCTTCTTTTTATCAATAATAATTAAATTAACTATTTAATTATCTTAATTTTTTTTATCATATATATATATATATATATGTATATATAATAAATTTTTAATTTTTTAATTAATTCATCTCTTATCATTTTCCCTCAACATTAATTAACATCAAATGCAATTTTTTCTTTGGTTCTTTAAGCTAACACTCCTCTTTTAAATATATTAATTATAATTTATTTCAATTGCATATTTTCTTCTAAAATAAATAAATTAGTATTTATTTATTTATACAACTATCATTTTGAATTCTTTGAACTTTCCCTCCTTTAAAATTCAAAAAGGGACTTACCCTATCTTGAATTTTCTTATATATTGATCTTACAAATTAATCTTTGCCTTTGATCAAATGTCACATGAAGCATATAAATAAGAAGCTTTCATTTCATTCAAAATCCCTAACACTTTTGTTAGAAAAAATCTCTCTAGTACTCTTAACATTACCAAGCATTATCAAGAACTTATCATTGCCATTTATTAAGAATACGCATCATTTATCTTTAAGAATTTATCATTATCATTGAACATCATATCATTATTTTTTATTCATAGTTTGTTACTTTGAAAAGCAATAAAAAATGTAGAAAATCAAGATCTTAGCTATGATGATTTTGCTTGTTATCTAAATTTTATATTTTGAGCCAAGATCTTGAACTTCATTGTGTGATTGTGAAGGTGTGATTTTTTCATTGTTGTTATTTGTGATTCAAATTTTTATCATCCATATTTTGGCACACTTGGTGGGTCTCACATCTCTTATTTTGACAAGGAAATTTCAAAAGAATATGTTTCCTAAATTTTATAGGTTAGATTGGTGCTTATGTTTCTTGTCATCATACATATGTTCAATAGAGTGGTGTATTTACTAGTAGAGTGATGCATTTGTTCAACAGTGTTACATATTTGTTCAGTAGATTCAAGCATTTGTCAGATCTTGTCGTGCATCTGTCAAATCTTGTGGTGCATTTGTCATATCTTGTGATATATTTTTTAGATCTTGTGATGATTTTTTAAGATTTTATGGCTTATTTATCAGATCCTATGACATATTTGTTAGATCTTATGGAACATATACTAGATCATGTGTCATATTTCTCATATCATGTGGTACATCTCTTAGATCTGTAATTTATTTGTTCAGTCATGTGGTGCATTTGTGTTGTATAGTGGCACATTTGTCAGATCAAGTGATGCATTTGTTAGATCATATGGTGCATCTATCAGATCCTAGGGTGCATCTATTAGATACCATGGCACATTTTTTCAATCTTTTCATGCATTTGTTTGGTGGAATGATGCACAAATTAATTTATTGGCATTTTTTACAAATAGGTTGGTTTTATAAAATTGGGCATAGATTTTGCATAACATATCAAATTTTCAAAATTCAAAA